>JAVTVJ010002242.1:0-11145 GCA_034509425.1 Eopsaltria australis | reverse complement strand
TGTTGGCAGATGCACCCCCCTTTTTATCCTAGGCTCCCGGCCACATCACCCTCTTCTTTTTCCCCACTTGCGGAGGTATTGTGAAGGTACAGACTTGCTGAAGTGCCTGCTCCATATGCTTCACTCTAAGATGCACCCCGTTGTGTTATAGAAAAGAAAGAAAAAGAAACTCATTCTATGAAGTCTTTGGCCTCTTGCTCTAGCTTCAGGAATAGAACATTGCCTTGCCTGAGCACCAGGCTGTGGTGATTAGGAACATTTGCTCCAACTAACAGCTTCTTCTCTTCCTTGCCTTCCTAGCCGTGTCTACAAGTGGATGCAGACGGTCTCTTTGGACAGACATATTCATCTTACTTCTCTCAGTCCCGCACCTGCTTGGCAGTGACGTAGCATAGCCATAGCCTGCCCCCCCACCTACTCCCCAAACCTCGGCACACACACACACACAGAGCTGCGCTACACAGGCACGTAGCCAGCACACACTACCAGCACACACATACCCCCTGCACACACACACACACACACACACACACGCACACACGCACACACGCGTAGCCCACACAGCCCAGCACAGCCCTGCCCCCGCAGAACCCTGCAACAGCCTGTCTTCAAGGACGCTGTGAGCTCTTGTCACTCGGCGACTGACTTTGGATGCAGCAGAGGAGAGTGTGATTTGGCCGTCATGCCGCTCTGTGAGGTGATGACGGGCGGTCACGGAGGCTTTGCAGGAGGAGCAGAGAGCCCTAGAGGCCGTGAGGCTGCAGCCCTGCCACGCCCTGCGGCGGCTTCAGCTTCTCCCCGCGGCGGCTGCACAGAGCGCGGCGCGGCGGCTCCTCCCCACCCCCCCCTTCCCCAAGCGGCGGCGTTGGGACAGCGCGCAGTGGCAGCTTTTCCTTAGCAAAAGCCTAGCGACGGCAGAGGAGGGGCGGTGGGAGCGTGGCGGCGAAAAATTTTCCCTTGCAAGGACTTAACAAGACGGCTCGGAGCTGCGGCAACAAGGAGGACGCGGACGTGATGAACGGCAAGCTCCAGGATAGCCCGGGGCCAGCCGCGCCCCTTCTCCTGCTCCCGTACCTGGGCCGGTCCCCCCCTCTCTCAAGTTTTCCAAGAAGTTCGGCTGAAGAAGTTCCCCGCGCCTGCGTCAACTGCACCTCCCCTGCGACCGGGCCGGGCCGAGCCCCCCCGCTCTCCCCTTTTCTACAAGACCTGCCTTTCTGCCCTTGTCTACTGTGCCTGCCTCCTCCCTCCTTCCCCCGCCGCTTGTAGTTCCCTTTCCCCGCCCCATTTCTGTACTGGAGGGGGAGGGAAGGGGCGGGGTTGGGAGTGGAGCGGAGCAGCGGCATTTGGGCGAATTGTAAACTGAGTTGTAAAGTGAATGGTAGAAACACAACGAGTTGCCTTTGTATTTTCTCTCAACTCTATGTGATTTCTGATGGAAATTGTAGAAGTGGATACGAAACTGTTAACTGGATTGCAATCTAGTTTTGCTATTTTTCTTGTTGCTTTCTTTGAATGACTCGTGAGTTAGAACTCCTGCTGTATTAATAACTCTGGATGTGTTGTTGATATTCTAATGTGATTGTAAGAACTCTAACATGATACTATAATGTTATAATGTGAATGGAATCATTCTGTAGATGTTCTTGATATTATCATGGTAAAATGTGCATTCACTACCAATGTGTTATTAATGTTGTCATGTGAATGTATTAATACTGCTATGTATTAGGAACTATAAACGTGTTATTAATATTATAAGTGAATTCACTAATGCCCAGAAATCTGTGATTCATATTATCATGTGAATTCATTCTATTTTATAATGCGCATTATTTTTAATATTATTCTTAAACATTACTCTCGAATATTACATACTCCGGATGTGTTAATAACTCTATAGATGTTATTAATACTATAATACTATCTTGTGAATTCACTGCATTTCATATGTTATTAATACAAGAATGTTATAAGGTGAATTCACTGTATTTCTGTAATAAGATTAAGCTCTGTAGAAGCACAGTTATGCATAACAAAGTCTGATGCTTTACAGACTTTCCTGTGTCTTTCTGTAGATATCCGCACAACCTGTATTATCTTTGTGGAAGTGTCTACATGATTGGATCAGGTTTAAGTAGCCTCTCCAGACTGAAATCCCAGGAGTCCACAGGCTCTCAAACAGCCACAATGTCACAGACACCCACAGGGGCTCCATTGGGACTTCTCTGGTGTCCCCTGTCACCCAAAGACCCAGGATGTCACAAATATTCACAGCTGATCAATGGAGAAATCCCAGGAGACCCCGGGCTTCCAAGCAACTGGGATATCACAGACACTCACAACAGTTCCATGGCGACTTCCCTGGAGACCCAAGGCTGACAAAGAGCCAGCATGTCACAGACACTCACACGGCTTCCATGGAGACATCCCGGGAATCCCCAGAGTGCCCAACACCAGAGATGCCACACACACTCACAGGGGCTCCATGCACACATCCCAGGGGTCCCCAATCTGCCAAACCTCGGCCATGACACTGACACTCACAGGGGCTCCACACAGAAATGCCAGAATTTCCAAAGCTGCCAAAGAGCCGGCATGTAACACACACTCACAGGAGATCCATGCACACATCCCACGTATCCCCAGGCTCCCCAAGAGACGGGAAGTCACAGACATTCACAGAGGCTCCAGACTGCCATCCCAGGAGCCCCCAGAGTGCTAAAGAGCCAGGATGCAACTCACACTAGCAGGGGCTCCATGTAGACATCCCATGAATCCACAGACTGCCAAAGAGCCGGCATGTCACACACACTCACAGGTGCTCAAGAGTGACATCCCAGGAGTGTCCAGGCTCCCAAAGAGCCACGATGTCACAGACACTCACAGCAGCACCATGCACACATCCAAGGTGTTCTCAGGCTCTCTAAGAGCTGCCATGTCACAGACACTCACAGCGGCTCCATGGTGAAATCCCAGGAGTCCCCAAGTTTCCAAAAACCTGCCATGCCACAGAAACTCACATGGGCTCCATAGCCACATCCCATGTGATCCCTGCCTGCCTAAGAGCCCAGATGTCACAGACTTTCACGCGGCTTCCATGCTGATACCCCAGCAGTCCCCAGATTTCCAAGGAGCTATGATGTCACAGAAATTCCAAGGGATTCCATGGTGACATCCCCGGACTTTCCAGGCAGCCAAAGAGCCAGCACCTCACAGAAACTCACACGGGTTCTACGGGCTTCTGCCCGCAATCCCCACAATGCCAAAGAGCAGGGATGTCAAAGACACTCACAGGGCCTCCATGGGGACATCGCAGGAGTCTCCAGGCTGCCAAAGAGACAGCATGTCACAGTTACCCAAAGGGGCCCCATGCGCACATCCCTGCCTTACCCTGTCTTCCAAAGAGCAGGGATGTCACAGACACTCACAGCTGCTCCATCGGGTCATGCCAGCAGTGCCCAGGCTGCCAAAGAGCCGGCATGTCACCGACACTCACAGGGGATCCATGCAGACATGCCAGCTATGCCCAGACTCCTCAACAGGTGGGATGTCACAGACATTCACAGGGGCTGCAGAGTGACATCCCAGGAGTCCCCAGAGTGCCAAAGAGCCAGGATGTCACAGACAATGCCAGCAGCTCCATGGAGACATCCCTCGAATCCACAGGCTGCCAAAGCACCGGCATGTCACAGACACTCACAGGGGCTCCAGACTGAAATCCCATGAGTCCACGGGCTCTCAAACAGCCACGATGTCACAGACACCCACAGGGGCTCCATCGGGACTTCCCGGGTGACCCTAGGCACCCAAAGAGCTAGGATGTCACAAACATTCACAGCTGATCAATGACGACATCCCAGGAGACCCCAGGCTTCCAAGCAACTGGGATATCACAGACACTCACAACAGTTCCATGGCGACTTCCCAGGAGACCCAAGGCTGACAAAGAGCCAGCATGTCACAGAAACTCACACAGGTTCCATGGGGATATCCCAGGAATCCCCAGAGTGCCAAACACCAGAGATGCCACACACACTCACAGGGGCTCCATGCACACATCCCAGGGGTCCCCAAGCTGCCAAACCTCGGCCATGTCACTGACACTCACAGGGGCTCCACACAGAAATGCCAGGATTTCCAAAGCTGCCAAAGAGCCGGCATGTCACACACACTCACAGGGGATCCATGCACACATCCCACGTATCCCCAGGCTCCCCAAGAGACGGAAAGTCACAGACATTCACAGGGCCTCCTCACTGCCATCCCAGGAGCCCCCAGAGTGACAAAGAGCCAGGATGCAACACACACTAGCAGGAGCTCCATGCAGACACCCCATGAATCCACAGACTGCCAAAGAGCCGGCATGTCACACACACTCACAGGTGCTCAAGAGTGACATCCCAGGAGTGCCCAGGCTCCCAAAGAGCCACGATGTCACAGACACTCACAGCAGCACCATGCAGACATCCAAGGTGCTCTCAGGCTCTCTAAGAGCCACGATGTCACAGACACTCACAGTGGCTCCATGGTGAAATCCCAGGAGTCCCCAAGCTTCCAAAAACCTGCCATGCCACAGAAACTCACATGGGCTCCATAGCCACATCCCATGTGATCCCTGCCTGCCAAAGAGCCCAGATGTCACAGACTTTCACGCCGCTTCCATGCTTATGCAAGTAATCCAGCAGTCCCTCAGATTTCCAAGGAGCTAAGGTGTCACAGAAATTCCAAGGGATTCCATGGTGACATCCCCTGACCTTCCAGGCAGACAAAGAGCAAGGGACTACAGACACTGCAGGCTTCAACGCCTTAAGCCTCAAGTAATCCCAACAAGGCCAAAGAGCAGGATGTCAAAGACACTCACAGGGCCTCCATGGGGACATCGCAGGGGTCCCCAGGCTGCCAAAGAGACAGCATGTCACAGTTACCCAAAGGGGCCCCATGCGCACATCCCTGCCTTACCCTGTCTTCCAAAGAGCAGGGATGTCACAGACACTCACAGCTGCTCCATCGGGTCATGCCAGCAGTTCCCAGGCTGCCAAAGAGCCGGCATGTCACCGACACTCACAGGGGATCCATGCAGACATGCCATCTATGCCCAGACTCCTCAACAGCTGGGATGTCACAGACATTCACAGGGGCTGCAGAGTGACATCCTAGGAGCCCCCAGAGTGCCAAAGAGCCAGGATGTCACAGACACTCACAGGGGCTCCATCGGGACTTCCCTGCTGTCCCCAGTCACCCAAAGAGCCGGGATGTCACAAACATTCATAGCTGATCAATGGCGACATCCCAGGAGACCCCGGGCTTCCAAGCAACTGGGATATCACAGACACTCACAACAGTTCCATGGCGACTTCCCAGGAGACCCAAGGCTGACAAAGAGCCAGCATGTCACAGAAACTCACACAGGTTCCATCGGGATATCCCTGGAATCCCTAGAGTGCCAAACACCAGAGATGCCACACGAACTCACAGGGGCTCCATGCACACATCCCAGGGGTCCCCAAGCTGCCAAAGAGTTGGCATGTCACACACACTCACAGGGGATCCATGCACACATCCCACGTATTCCCAGGCTACCCAAGGGACGGGAAGTCTCAGACATTCACAGGGCCTCCAGACTGCCATCCCAGGAGCGCCCAGAGTGACAAAGAGCCAGGATGCAACACACACTAGCAGGAGCTCCATGCAGACACCCCATGAATCCACAGACTGCCAAAGAGCCGGCATGTCACACACACTCACAGGTGCTCAAGAGTGACATCCCAGGAGTGTCCAGGCTCCCAAAGAGCCACGATGTCACAGACACTCACAGCGGCTCCATGGGGAAATCCCAGGAGTCCCCAAGCTTCCAAAAATCTGCCATGCCACAGAAACTCACATGGGCTCCATAGCCACATCCCTTATGATCCCTGCCTTCCTAAGAGCCCAGATGTCACAGACTTTCACGCGGCTTCCATGCTGATACCCCAGCAGTCCCCAGATTTCCAAGGAGCTAAGATGTCACAGAAATTCCAAGGGATTCCATGGTGACATCCCCGGAATTTCCAGGCAGCCAAAGAGCCAGCACCTCACAGACACCTCGCAGCGGCTCAACGGCCCATGCCCGCAATCCCACAAGGCCAAAGAGCAGGGATGTCAAAGACACCTCACAGGGCTCCATGGGGACATCGCAGGAGTCCCCAGGGCTGCCAAAGAGACAGCATGTCACAGCTACCCAAAGGGGCCCCATGCGCACATCCCTGCCTTACCCTGTCTTCCAAAGAGCAGGGATGTCACAGACACTCACAGGGGCTCCAGACTGACATCCCACAAGTCCACAGGCTCTCAAACAGCCACGATGTCACAGACGCTCACAGGGGCTCCAGAGTGACATCCCATGAGTCCACAGGCTCTCAAAGAGCCACGATGTCACAGACACTCACAGAGGGCTCCATCGGGACTTCCCTACTGTCCCTAATCACCCAAAGAGCCGGGATGTCACAAACATTCACAGCTGATCCATGGCGACATCCCAGGAGACCCCGGGCTTCCAAGCAACTGGGATATCACAGACACTCACAACAGTTCCATGGCGACTTCCCAGGAGACCCAAGGCTGACAAAGAGCCAGCATGTCACAGAAACTCACACGGGTTCCATGGGGACATCCCGGGAATCCCCAAAGTCCCAAACACCAGAGATGCCACACGCACTCACAGGGGCTCCATGCACACATCCCAGGGGTCCCCAAGCTGCCAAACCTCGGCCATGTCACTGACACTCACAGGGGATCCATGCAGACATGCCAGCTATGCCCAGACTCCTCAACAGCTGGGATGTCACAGACATTCACAGGGGCTACAGAGTGACATCCCAGGAGCCCCCAGAGTGCCAAAGAGCCAGGATGTCACAGACAATGCCAGCAGCTCCATGGAGACATCCCTCGAATCCACAGGCTGCCAAAGCACCGGCGTGTCACAGACACTCACAGGGGCTCCAGACTGACATCCCACGAGTCCACAGGTTCTCAAAGAGCCATGATGTCACAGACACTCACAGGGGCTCCATCGGGACTTCCCAGCTGTCCCCAGTCACCCAAAGAGCCGGGATGTCACGAACATTCACAGCTGATAAATGGCGACATCCCAGGAGACCCCGGGCTTCCAAGCAACTGGGATATCACAGACACTCACAACAGTTCCATGGCGACTTCCCAGGAGACCCAAGGCTGACAAAGAGCCAGCATGTCACAGAAACTCATACAGGTTCCATGGGGACATCCTGGGAATCCCCAGAGTGCCAGACACCAGAGATGCCACACGCACTCACAGGGGCTCCATGCACACATCCCAGGGGTCCCCAAGCTGCCAAAGAGCTGGCATGTCACACACACTCACAGGGGATCCATGAACACATCCCACGTATCCCCAGGCTCCCCAAGAGACGGGAAGTCACAGACATTCACAGGGGCTCCAGACTGCCATCCCAGGAGCCCCCAGAGTGAGAAAGAGCCAGGATGCAACACACACTAGCAGGAGCTCCATGCAGACACCCCATGAATCCACAGACTGCCAAAGAGCCGGCATGTCACACACACTCACAGGTGCTCAAGAGTGACATCCCAGGAGTGTCCAGGTTCCCAAAGAGCCACGATGTCACAGACACTGACAGCGGCTCCATGGTGAAATCCCAGGAGTCCCCAAGCTTCCAAAAACCTGCCATGCCACAGAAACTCACATGGGCTCCATAGCCACATCCCATGTGATCCCTGACTGCCTAAGAGCCCAGATGTCACAGACTTTCACACGGCTTCCATGCTGATACCCCAGCAGTCCCCAGATTTCCAAGGAGCTAAGATGTCACAGAAATTCCATGGTGACATCCCCGGACTTTCCAGGCAGCCAAAGAGCCAGCACCTCACAGACACTCGCAAGGCTTCAACGGCCTTATGCCCGCAATCCCCACAAGGCCAAAGAGCAGGGATGTGAAAGACACTCACAGGGCCTCCATGGGGACATTGCAGGAGTCCCCAGGCTGCCAAAGAGACAGCATGTCACAGTTACCCAAAGGGGCCTGTCCTGGGTTAGGCCAGAGGGGTCAAAATCTAGGAAGTCCTCTGTGCTGCAGGAATGCAGGAAGGCATACAACTTCCTTCCTGCGAGAGAGAGAGCCAATAATCAGGTAGTTTTAAGAATTGATAGGTAGGTAAACCAATTAAAAAGTTGGTCCGCCTTCAAGGAAAAACCATATATAAGCAGAGACTCTCTGACGCTCTTCCTCTTTGGACCTGCTGCTGCTGTGTAGAGAGGAGCAGCTCCTGCTTCTCTCACTGGTGAGGCCCAAGCGCTTCCCCCCCGCCTTTCCAAAGGAGGGATGGGGGGGGGAAGGGAGGTTTTTACGGCAGCCGTGCCGCTGCAGCCGGGCAGGCATGGGGGAGGAAACGATTGGAATTTTCAGCAAATCCAGCTCAGCCGGTGTGTCAGCTACACTACAGGGAGAGCCGGGCCAGGCAAGGACCGGGTCGGACTCCATCCAGCTCGGGCCAGACCCTGCCCTGTCACCCCGGGCCCAGATGGCCCCACCAGGCCGAGCCAGCTTGGCAGAGCCAGGCAAAGACTCTTGAGAGCGTCTGACATCCAGCTCGGACCTGTTCAAGCAGCCCGGCAAAGAGCACGTGATCCTCACACTGCCAGAGAGAGACAGAGATTAACTCTCTCCATGCCTGGACTAAACTCACAGACATCCATCCTTCCTCGCAGAGAGAGGAACGAGTGAAGACATCTACATAGTGCAGCGCAGAGACTTTACAGTCAGTGAGGAAAGCAGAACTGATACCTAGAGGGAGGTGCATGAGAAGGTGCTTCAAAAGTGAAGCTGAAAACTCTTTTGGAGAACCATGGTTGGGGACTGAGCTAATAAATTCTCTGTAATATATGAAGATATAGTCCAAAGGGGGATGTGAGGTTCTTATTGCAGCCAATGAACTGAAATACCTAAGTACAGACAAGTAAGTGTTGAAAAGTACAGCCTGATGAGAAACTAGAACCAAGAGAGAGGAGAGGCTGTGACTCAGAGCCCTGGTCCCGGGGAGAATGCTAGAGAACCTGAGTTGTCAGGAGAACCTGTGTTGCTAAGCTCAGAAGAAGGGATTTTCTGTGTTGCTGCAATTGAACTAGGCATCCTTAAAACAAGTACCCTGTGGACTGTTCATAACCCACCATAGTGGCTGTGGGAAGGCTACTGGTGTGGGAGAGATCCACCATTAAGTTGGACTTTACTCCAGGCGGCGGTTAATGGTGAGGCAGAAGACCCATAAAAACTGTATTTTTCTTACAGAAGATCCATGGTGTAAGCAAAAGAAACTTCTCTTCCTAAATGAACTGGAACAAGAGCTGTTTCTGAGGTGGTAAACTGACTGGAAGTCAAAGTGTTGTCTTTGGTATGTTGTCAGGGAGAATGAAATGGAGAGGTGGGGAAGGAGGGGTGGTCTGAAGAGTTTGTTCTAGTTTTTTTCTTGAAGTTTTTTTTTTCTTTTTTTTCCCTTTGTCTTAGATATATTAATAAAACTTCTTTGTACTTTATAAATTTTGAGCCTGCTTTGCCTACTCCGAATCCTTATCTCACAACAAGCAATCAAGTAAATTTAAGTAAGTGTGCTAGCATTTAGCCACAAACCTAAATAAGCAAACTAAAACCACGACAGGGCCCCATGCGGACATCCCTGCCTTACCCTGTCTTCCAAAGAGCAGGGATGTCACACACACTCACAGCTGCTCCATGGGGTCATGCCAGCAGTTCCCAGGCTGCCAAAGAGCCGGCATGTCACCGACACTCACAGGGGATCCATGCAGACATGCCAGCTATGCCCAGACTCCTCAACAGGTGGGATGTCACAGACATTCACAGGGGCTGCAGAGTGACATCCCAGGAGCCCCCAGAGTGCCAAAGAGCCAGCATGTCACAGACAATGCCAGCAGCCCCATGGAGACATCCCTCGAATCCACAGGCTGCCAAAGCACCGGCATGTCACAGACACTCACAGGGGCTCCAGACTGACATCCCACAAGTCCACAGGCTCTCAAACAGCCACGATGTCACAGACACTCACAGGGGCTCCAGACTGACATCCCATGAGTCCACAGGTTCTCAAACAGCCACGATGTCACAGACACTCACAGGGGCTCCATCGGGACTTTCCAGCTGTCCCCAGTCACCCAAAGAGCCGGGATGTCACAAACATTCACAGCTGATCAATGGCGACATCCCAGGAGACCCCGGGCTTCCAAGAAACTGGAATATCACAGACACTCACAACAGTTCCATGGCAACTTCCCAGGAGACCCAAGGCTGACAAAGAGCCAGCATGTCACAGAAACTCACACGGGTTCCATCGTGACATCCCGGGAATCCCCAGAGTGCCAAACACCAGAGATGCCACACACACTCACAGGGGCTCCATGCACACATCCCAGGGGTCCCCAAGCTTCCAAAGAGCTGGCATGTCACACACACTCACAGGGGATCCATGCACTCATCCCACGTATCCCCAGGCTCCCCAAGAGACTGAAAGTCACAGACATTCACAGGGGCTCCTCACTGCCATCCCAGGAGCCCCCAGAGAGACAAAGAGCCAGGATGCAACACACACTAGCAGGAGCTCCATGCAGACACCCCATGAATCCACAGACTGCCAAAGAGCCGGCATGTCACACACACTCACACGTGCTCAAGAGTGACATCCCAGGAGTGTCCAGGCTCCCAAAGAGCCACGATGTCACAGACACTCACAGCGGCTCCATGGTGAAACCCCAGGAGTCCCCAAGCTTCCAAAAACCTGCCATGCCACAGAAACTCACATGGGCTCCATAGCCACATCCCATGGGATCCCTGCCTGCCTAAGAGCCCAGATGTCACAGAGTTTCACGCGGCTTCCATGCTGATACCCCAGCAGTCCCCAGATTTCCAAGGAGCTAAGATGTCACAGAAATTCCAAGGGATTCCATGGTGACATCCCCGGACTTTGCAGGCAGCCAAAGAGCCAGCACCTCACAGACACTCACAAGGCTTCAACGGCCTTATGCCCGCAATCCCCACAAGGCCAAAGAGCAGGGATGTCAAAGACACTCACAGGGCCTCCATGGGGACATCACAGGAGTCCCCAGGC
>JAVTVJ010002241.1:0-15799 GCA_034509425.1 Eopsaltria australis | reverse complement strand
AGGATGCCCTGAGGAAAGCGATGACTTTCAGAAGTTAAAGGATGATTTCAGAAGAAAGGATGATTCTCAGGAGTTTAAATCTTTCTATTTTCTTCTGCATAGCATTCATGCTATAACACATGACATGCCCAGCCTGCCTTCTAAAGCTTTTAATAGTGCTGGGAGTGGGGGGACAGGCTTTTCTACTTTCCCTTGTGATCATTTTCAGAATGAAAATGCAGTCATCTTCCCATATTGAATTCACTGTTCCCCCCTTTAACTTCACCCACAGACTGTGTAAATGAGGAATCACGGCTCTCTGTGTGTTTAAATGAAGGAAATGTTCTTGCAGGGACTTATTTGTCAACAATCCTCCCTCTGTTAGCTGTCCTTCTGCTCAGGGGAGGTGCCTGTGGACAGAGGTCGAGAGAAAAGGAGTCCCAGCCCAGCAGCAGTGCCAGGGAGCAGCAGCACTTGGTCTTTCAGAGCTGCACTTTCCCCACTTTCCCCCTCTCCTGTATTGTCCTTGTCCTTGTCCTGAGTGCTCTGGCAGCTCAGTCACTGTCCTGCTGCGTGTCCGTGCTGTGACCACAGGCAGGGACAGGCCATGGGCACTGCTGGCACACAGCTGGGCTCCAGCACAGCAGCTCCATCAGCAACGGGGATTTCCTTAGTGCAGAGCCCAAAGGCTGGGCTCTTTTTACTGAGTTAGTCTCCAGGAGAAGCCCAAGGAATGGATTTTGCAGGCTCACTGCTTTGCTTGTCTGTCCCTGGAGGCAGTGCCATGAGAGCAGGGTCCCACTGTGGTGCTTCAGGGACTGAGGGCTGGGTCAGCTCTTCTGTGCTAGTGGTCAGTGGCCATGGAGATGACAAATGATCCCCAAGTGACCTGCCTGGGGCTCTGCAGCTGCTGATGGCTCTGGTGGCAGGTGAGCACTTTTCTGTAGGGAATCAGAACCTGCCAGGAGAGCACAGAGGATCTGCAGGGACAGCCCGTGCCATGGAGGCAGCAGTGAATGGAGGCCTGGAGCAGAATCCTGCCTGGGGTGGGATCAGCCAGAGATAAAGGACCGAATGTGTGCTGTGAGCCAGGAGAGCTGTGCAGGCCCAGGGACACAGCAGGGACAGGGAAAGGAGTGTGGGCAGTGACTGCCGTGACCCCCAGGGAAGTTGCCCAGGAGGATGCAGGGCAGCCCCAAGGCCACGTGGCAGGCCTGGAAGAAGGCAGGCACCTGTGAGCAGCCTCCATGGGCACAGCAGAGCCTGTGTGTGAGGGCTGAGTGCAGGCAGCAGCAGCAGCTGCCTCTGTCCCCCAGGCTGAGCAGCAGAGGCCAGCAGAGGCAGCCCAGGGCCGTGGGCAGCAGAGCCGCCGTGCTCTGCAGAGCAGCAGCCCCAGCTCGGGGGCTGTGGGGAGCAGCCCAGGGGCTGCAGCAATGGCTGCTCAGGCCAGCACAGACGTGTTCCCCTGGCCAAGGCTCTGTGGGCAGCTGGCATGTGCCAGGAGCAGAGCAGGAGCCCGTGGCTGTGCACAGGAGCCCTGGCAAGAGGCTGTCCTGGCCCTGGGCCAGCAGGAGCTGCCTGAGGAGCCCTGGGGCCAACTCTGCTGCTGTGCTGGGCAGCGGGGCTGGCCCTGGGGCTGCACCAGCTGCCCGAGCTGAGCATCTCCTGAGCATTGCAGACACACAGGGGCTGGCCCTGAGCTGCAGTGCCTCCAGTTCCTGCTGCAGGGCCACGCCTGACTCTGCTGCTCTGCAGGGGAAGGGAGAGGCTGCACTGGGCAGTGCCAGGGAGAGGAGAACAATGGACCCTTGCTTATACGAGTCCCCACAGTGTCACAATGATCTCCACGGTTCCATGAGGCCCTGCAGTGTCACAATGTGCCCTGGGTTCCATGGAGCCCCGCAGTGTCACAATGTCCCCCTGGTTACACAGGGCCCCACAGTGTCACAATGTCCCCTTGGTTCTGTGGGGCTGCAGTGTCAGTTCTGCGGGTGGGCACGCTCAGCACCAGAGACAGAGACACCAACTGAAGGGATTGTGGGATTTTTATGATGCACAAGTGCAAAGAATTACAAAAGGATAAGCTCAACAAAGGACATAATCATTGGCAAAGAATGACAAAAGCAGCTCAGCAATGCACCCAATCATCACCACCAAAGATTGCCTGCAGTGATTTAGAAAGATCCAGCACCAGTTCCCCTCAGACTTCACCATCACCCACATCCACACATCAGTTGGGGAAGCTGTCCCAGCCCAGGACTGCAGAGCCACTCCCGGACACTGGGAATTGCTGCAGGTGCCTCCAGCCACAGGTGAGGCTTCCACCCTGGCTGTGAGAGGGCCCAGCTTTGATAGTGCTGAATGAACAAACTGACAGCACTTCTAGTGTGGCAACATCTGCTTTCATTCTCCTCTTTGCTTCCTCCCAAAGCCTGGCCAGGGCCCAAGGAGGAACCAAAGGAGTTGCCTTTGATCCTACAGCCCCAAACAAAGCCAGATGGGGCCCTGTCCAGCTTCTAAATACAGAAAGATCAATCCATATTTCACCAATGCACAGATACAGAGTCCATATTGCTAATAATGATTCATTAATGAGCAGATACAAATACAACATTTGGTTGCAAGGTTCATCTAGAGGACAGCTTTGGCTCAGGGCTGCTGGTCAGGCCTCGGTACTTCCATCAGTGCTTTCACCTAGAGATGAATTCCAACCTTCACAACAAGTCTTTCAATAACAGAGGCTTAGATGTAGGTATTAGGCATAAATGCATCACCTCTTGTTCTTCAATTGAGAGCTGTTCAAGTTCACTCCTCAGAGCTATAATTTGCATTCCTTTGAAGCCAGGCCAAATCAGTTGCTGTTCTCTATGGTATTGATCAAATCCCCATTTCTTTCTTGAGGCTGTGTCTCTTTTTAGACAAGTCTCAATGCACCATTTCCCAGCACAGTGTCACAACAACTCTAACATGGAATCATAACACACCAAGTGCTCTCACTGCAATGAGTGCAGGGACTGCCACAAATGCATTGCACAGCAGCCTCCAATTTGGCAGCCATGGAGCCAATGCCACCAAGAAGGATTTTCTTCTTTCTGCCACTCTTCTGCTGCTCTTTCTATCGAGGTGATTCCTGATTGCTGGAATTCAAACCCAGCACTGATAGAAGTCCAACATTCCTGCCCTCTAATGGCCCAGGTTCCTCCTTGGCCAGCAAGCAGATTATCCAAGGCCATGTGGTTCTGTAGAGCCCCCATTGGTGTTTGTTGGAGCTCACAGGATGTGCTGTTGGATATTTAATGACATCATTTGCTGCTGCTTCTAATAATCAATTTAGCTCATTAATGTAAACTCCATAGAAGGAGGCAGCACACCCAGGGCACAGGCTGAACCAGAATCTTTGCCTTTCTGACACCAAAGGCACTCTTTGGGTGGCAGATGTTCTCTTGGCCCCAGCTCTTCCCTGTGCTTGTTGCTGAAGGAGCCTAAGCAGTGGCCCTGTGGCTGGGAGTGCTGTGACAGTGGCACTGAGCAGCTCCAGCACTCCGAGTTCTAGTGACATTGGGAGTGATGGCAAAGCACAGAAATCCTTTCACATCGTGGCCTCTAACTACAACAGGGCTCAGTTTCTCCTGCAGGGAAATCTTCCTGAATCCTGTCCAATTGATAATTGCATTCCTTTGTTCCACAGCACAGTTTCCTTGAACTGTCCCTGCACTGACTCCAGTGTGAGTCAGAGCCCATTGACAGAGCTCAGCCCATCCTGTGGGGTGGGCCCTCCAAGGGAATCCCATTCCTCCCAACATCAGTTCCGAACACATCCAGCAATTATTAATTATATTTAGTATTTTGGCTGCTTTGATCTTTAGATTTTCAGGAGAATTTTCATGTCTAATCCCTTGGTGAAACTCTAGAGGTGCCTTTGGTGAACAAAGATTCTGGTTGACTCTCAAGGTACAACTTACAGACATCAGCAGTACTTTGGTGACACAGTAATTCATTCTTTCTCCTCAGTCTCATTCAGGGTAGGAACAATAATTCTGCTGTCCATGGAGCTGGCACCTTTTCAGTTCCAGAATAATGTCCCCAAGGTCCTTTGCTGTTCAGCTTTACCGCGGTGTCTGTGGGTAACAAGGCTTGGTGGGGTCCCTTCCCCTTTGGCTGCAGAGGTGCTGGGTCCCAGTCCCTGAGGGGCACCTGGCTCTGCCTTGGAATTGGTGTGGAAGTCCCTCAGTGTCACATCAGCCTGCCCATGGAGCCCCCTGGATCAGAGCATTTTCCAAAGGCAACGTGGGGGCAAACAGGGAGATTTGGTCTGGCAGGATCTGTAAAACAATATCCCATAACATCCACTCCTTCTGCCATAGAACACTTGGCTGCAGGGACACATTCCCATCGTTCCTGCCCAGCTTTCAGGATTCAGACAGTGCAGTCTTTCCCCAGAGCTGTTCCTTCACCTGGCTCGGGAGGGCCCTTTGGCCTCTGCACCCACACTTTGGCTCCATTATTAGGACTGCTGGATCCAAACCCTTTATCTCCACCAACAGTGGTGATTTGAGGTGCATCTCCTTTTTTCACAATTGTTTTTAAAACTGCAATTTCAATAATTGTGCTACCCTGCCATGGGGTTGAATAAACAAATCTTGTTCACTGTTATTTAACAGGATTACTTTAACTTCTCCTTGATAATCTGCATCACTTCTTCCTCCCAAGACATGAACACTTTGCAAGGCCAAGCTCCAAGGGAGCAGTTGGCAAATCAAAGTGTCCTGGAGGAATCTGAATTCCTGTTCCAGTATTGATAACTCTCATTTGTTTCTGATTTATCCTAATTAATTCTAATGCATCAAGGCCCAGCCCTGCAGCCTCTGGGGTGGCCCTGTCAGGGGCCATGGCACCCAGAACAATTTCCCAGCAAGTCCAAGTCTCCCTGTCCATGGCTGTATTTGCAAATTGGCTGCAGCCCTGCACACCCAGGGGGTTTCCATTCCCCCAGTGGGCCCCTTGTTAAGGGTGTGGAGCACATCTGGGAGATGGGTTCTCCATGGGGACAGGTTCCCTTCTCCTCATTTTTTCAACTGCTCTTTTAACAACCCCTTCATTCCTTTAACCAATCCTGCAGCTTGTGGGTAGTCTGGTCTATGGAAAGCCCAGCAGTCCTGATCATTTCTCACAGTAATGGACAAAGCATTCTGCATCTCAGTGTCAGCAAACCCTGTAAAAACAGGCAATTTCATCCCTTCCCCCTTCCTGCATTGTACACAATCTCACAAAATTTACCACTGACTTTCGGGTCCTGGCCAGGCATTTTCTGTAGGGTATTTAGTGCTACATCCCTGAGCTGCCAAAGCTAACACGAGTATTGGCAGCATTATTTCACATTATTATAATTTTTAAATTTATATCCAAAAACTTATTAGATTCTATTTTATATATATGTACATATATGTGTGTATCTATATATCATATTGCATTATTATTATTTCACTTGCACAAAGAAATTGAAACTCCAGATTAAAAACCTCTTCTGTCACTCCATGTGGAAACATTCCCACAACAATTGTTCCTTCTGTTGGTGCTGTTTCCAAGGTGCTGGTAACAAAATCCATCCTCATCCTCCCCAGCCCACAAGTCCTTTCCTTTTCCCATGTGCAGGTTTTGGATGCATTTGAAGACATGCAGCAGTTCAGCTTCTTTTCACCAAATGCCCCATTGCTCACACGATGCTCCGACCTCAGCCCACTCCAGAGCCAGCCAACTCTAGGAAAGGCCTTCCCATCTGGGAATTCCTGACAGGGCTGATTCCTTACGTTTGGATTGAAAAAGTGACATTTGTTGTGATCTGGCCAGACTATGCCAATTCTGTTTCACCAGTGGGCAGGGTCAGCACCAAAGACACAGACACCAACTGAAGGAACATCTGCTTTCATTCTCCTGTTTGCTTCCTCCCAAAGCCTGGCCAGGGCCCAAGGAGGAACCAAGGAGTTAGTCTGACCACTCAGCCCCAAACAAGGCCAGATGTCGGATTTCATGGCCTTGTCCAGCTTCTAAATACAGAAAGGTCAATCCATGTTTGACTAATGAGTGGATACATCTATCACAGCACTAATGACCGTGCATATTTCGTTAACGAGCAGATACAAAGATAACCTTGGGCTGGAAGGCTCATCCAGAGGCCACCTTTGGCTCAGGGCCTGCTGTTCAGGCCTCACTCAGGGTCTCTTGTCCAGGCCTTGGCACTTCAGGGACGTAGTTTAGTGGTGGGCTTGACACCTCTGGGTGAACAGCTGGACTGGATGAGCTCAGAGGTCTTTTCCAACAGAAAGGATTCGATGATTCCATGATTCCATCTGCTGCATTCAGTCAGGTCCATGTTGGCAGCATTAGGATGGCAAAGAAGTTTCCTCTTGCTCGGCTCCTGTGGTCTGAGGCTCCAGCTCCTTCAGCCCCTGGAGCTGAGGTGCTCATGCTGAACGAGACGACTCGGAGAGAAGAATACAGTTCATCCAATTCCTTCTGGGACACTGAGAGGGGAGGGTGTGAAAACAGGAGCATTGCTTGGTGTCATCTCCTCTCTGCCCTTCACGCCTTTCAGTGCTTTGAAACAGGCAGGAGCTTTCTCCAAGAGTGCACTGAAGCAGCTGTTCCTGCTGCCAGCTCTCGTTCTCTCCAGTCTCTGCACTTGACTGCTGCTGTCCCTCTTGCTGTGCTCTCTGTTCACCCGGGGCTCGGTTACCGCTGGGTTTTGCTGTCAGTGCCATTTGCTGCTGCTGCTGCTGCTGCTGCCGTGGGGGTCACTTGTGCAGCCCTGGCCCAGGCTCAGGGATCAGATCCAGGCACTGCTGCTGCTCCCTCGGCATCAGCCACAATTTGCTTGTTGCTGTCAGTGCCAGCAGAAGCGGTCGCTGGAGCAGCGGGTGCTGAGCGTGCCCCAAGCCCCGGGGCCGGAGGGGTCCCTGGGCTAGGGGCTGGGAGGGAGCTGCCCCTTGTTCTCCCTGCCAGCCCCACGCAAAGCTGGGCCGGGCACAAAGTGGGCCAGCACAGCAAACAGGGAGCCTGCGAGTCTCTTGCAGCCCCGTGTGCTCAGAGTTGCGGCCTTGGAGCTTCAGGTGGACAAAGGCAGCTGCTTCTGGTCCCTCTTGTGTGTCCCCGTGTTCAGCAGCGCTGCTCCATCAGTCTGTGCCCAGCAACAGGGAAAAGCCTCAGCCCTGCAGGGCCAGGAGCTGCCGGGCTCTGCCTGAGCAGCTCAGCCAGCGAGAAGGGAGCTGCTCCACACAGGAACCAGGAGCAAAGGACACTCCTTTTTAAGAATATGTTATCTCTGTCAAAAAAACAAAAGAAAGAAAAAAGAAGAAAAAAGAAGAAAAAAAAAGAAAAAAGTCATACATAAAATGTGAAAGATAAAATCAAACCCCAAGTTTTCAGTGGAATATCTTCTGTAACTCTGGATTAAGAGGGAACTGATCTTTTGAAAAAGACAACTCAGTTATTTACTCTGTAAACGTGCTGATGTCATTGATCCATCTTACAGACCTCAGCAGCCTTTCTTGAAAGACTTTGGGGTGTGTTTCCAAGATGGTTATTTTAAATTGTGGTTGAAGCAATAGGAAATTGCTTTGTGCCCTTCCAGCTCCAAGCATGACTGGGAATCTAAACTCTGCCAAACCCCAAATCCTTGAGAAGATGCCCTTCCTTCTCATCCTGTGAATGAGCTGCACATTCCCTTGGAAATTGTCAGGGGCTTCTTACGGATGGAAAGTCCCACGTACAGCTTTTTGCTCTGCTTTGGAAGTGCAGAAGGGCAATTCTTCATCCCTCAGCTCCAGACTGCACTGCCTTAGGAACACGGCCCACTCACCAGGTTTGGCCCACTCGTGGCACTTCTAGAGGAGGAAGAAAGGGCAACTGCACAATTCCAGCCAAAAAAGAAGGAAGAGAGGGACAGACAAAACAGCCTGGGGACATACAGGTGGTCAGCTGGGACTGTGGAGAGTTTGGGTTCTTGCCAACTGCAATCTCCTGGCCTGCAGGAGAGTCTCCCTCACCTGCAGCAGCAGAAAGCTCAGTCAGTGTGCTCGGAACGGGCTCGTCTGATGCAAAGCTGTCAGAGCCATGTGAGGGCAGAGCGGGCCCAGCCGTGGCCAGGGCTGAGCCCAGCAGAGCCCTGGCTGAGCCCAGAGCAGCCTCAGCATCCGCAGAGCCCGGCTGGGAGGAGAGAAACCAGAGAGCACCCGTCAGCTGAAGGCTCCTGTCCCCCTTGTCCCAAGTGCCCACGGTGCCCAGGCCGTGCTGGCCATGCCCAGAGCTGGGCCCAAACGTCCCCATCACTGCTGCCCTTGGGAGCAGAGCAGGAGGGCAGGAGATGTGCCCAGCCTGCAGCCAGCCACGGCAGATCCCCCTCCTCAGCAGCTGCCCAGAGCAGGATGCTCCTGTGCTCGCTGCCATCTCCCAAAAGCCCTTCTCCCACCCGTGCCAAGCACACGGGGACCCACCTCACGCCATCCGCCGCCGGGAGAAAAGCTGCTCCCAACCCATGTCCTCAGCCTTCTCCAAGGGCACGTCCCATCCACGCCGCAGCTGCTCCCGAGCACTTCCCCATCCACACTGGACACCACCTAGAACGCTTCCTTTAGAAAAACAAACAACAAATTATTGAAAACAGATTACAGACAAAAAAGGAAAACAAGAGGAAAGGTGAAAAGTCTGATCTCTGTCAGGGCCTTGAGGAAGGCCCAAGCCCTACATGCACGGGAAAAACCCACCCACGGGTGAGGGAAGGCCACGCTTTCTCCCTTCCCCCCTGCACTGCCCCCCAAAACAACGGTGATCCCAAAGCAAACAAGGGGAGTGGAGCAGCCCAAGCCCTTCCTTGCCTGCAAAGCAAAGCAGCCCCACACAGGTTCTGCAGTCAAACCTCTGCTCCTGCCCTGGGGCTTTGTTTGTGTCGGGCTGGCTGCCCCAGCCCCAGCCCCAGCCCGGGGCACAGTGGGTGCTGGGGGCTGTTGGCAGGGCCAGGAGCCGACTCCCATTTCACACCCACCCCAGCACATCCCCCCAGCCCTGCCAAAAAGCAGCTTGGCAGCCACTGAAAAGTTCATTGCATCCAACCCAGCAAAGGGGGAGCCTTTGGTGCCCGGCCAGGCCGTGCAATGGCCAAATCTGGGAGCATGCCCCTGGCTGTGAACTCATCTGCAAATTCTGTCAGTGAACCAGGACAAGCACAACCAGCTTCAGTGGTGGCCACCAGTGCTGGGCAGAGCAGCTGAGCTCCAGCACAAGGGCTGCCTGTTCCCATCTGATCACCCGTGGCAGTGATACAGGCAGGACAAAAAGTCTGCTTTTCTTTGCCTCTGATTGCCAAGGCTTGTGTGGAGCTGTAACTTACCAGGGCCCTGGATCAAAGTGTGCCTGTGGCTCTCTCCCTTCTGCTATGGCTGATGAATATCCTGCAGCCAAGGATCACAGAACATGTCTTCTAATGAGGGCCTGTCCAAGGAGTTCAGGGATAAACACCACCTGATAAGATCCTTGCAGTCTGGAGAGAGAAACCACAAACCGCCGGTCAGTTGGAGAAGGCTCCTGGCCACTCTTCCCGTGCCCAGGCCATGCTGGATGTTTTAGAGCTGGGCCTAAACTTTCCCATCAGCTCTTTGTTTTGGAGGAGAGCAGGAGAGCAGCACATGTGCCCCCTCCTCAGCAGCTGCCAGAGCAGGATGCTGACGAGCCCGCTGCTGTCTCCCAACACTGGCATTCCCCCCGTGCCCAGAGATGAGGATCCACCTTGAGAGAGCCGTTGTGGCAGTGAGAGCTGGCCCCAGCTGATGTTCCGGCCCTTCCTGAAAGGGTGCTCCCCGCAGACCATCTGGTGCAGCAGGATGCCCAGGGACCAAATGGTTGCTGCCTCGCTGTGGTACCAGCCAAAGTGGGTCCATTCCGGGGGGCTGTAGGATGGTGTTCCTATGGAATCCAGATGGAGCTCAGCAGGGGGATGCTGCTGCTCCCAGAACCTCGCCCCAGCATCCCTGGGCATGCGGGGGCTGCACCAGTGGCACATGGGGTGACCCGCTGCCCTCTGGCCTGCACCGGGGACTTGTCTACAAATTTGGAGTTGAAAAGGAGCCACTGGTGTTTGAAGAGGGCAGCAGAAGCCCTGGCAGGGCCCAACCATGACATGCCCAGAAAAAACCCACTCAGTGCTGGGGAAAACCATGCCTTCATCCTCCCTGCCTGCATTGCCCCAAAAAAGCCAAGGCAAACAAGGGGAGCAGAGCAGTCCAAGCCCTTTCTCGCCTGCTCACCAGAGCGGCTGCTGCACAGGTTCTGGGCCCCCCCTCTCTGCTACCCCCACCCACGGGTGTTTTTGTCGGGCTGGCTGCCCCCGCCCCAGCCCCAGCACCAGTCCTGGGCAGAGTGGTTGGAGAAGGCTGCCAGCAGGGCTGGAAGCTGGCCCCCTAGCCACCCCTGCTCAAATGCAACTGGGCTGAAGATTCAGTGCCATGACTGGCAGCAAAAGGGAGAATCCCTGCTGCCACAGCCAGCTTGGGCTGGGAGATGGTGGGCCATGAGATGCCGGGAGCGGGACCCTACCCCTGTGTGGGCTCACCTGCAAAGTGAGTGTAGGCTGTGTCTTGCAGGTAGGTGCCACAGCCAAAGTCAATCAATTTGGCCTGGCCGCTGGCCAGGTCAACCAGGATGTTCTCTGGTTTGATGTCCCTGTGCAGGACCCCTCAGCTGGTGCAGTGCCACACGGCCTCCAGCACCTGGCGGAAGAGCTCCCGCGCCACCTCCTCGGCCAGGAACCGCCGTGCCCGAATGAAATGCTGGAGGTCCTGACACCGCTCCGGGTGCTCCAGCACCATCACGATGTCGTTGGGGAGCTCAAACCACTCCAGCAGCTGGACCACACCAGCGAAGCCAGTGGACACCCTGTCCAGCAGCACGATCTCCAGTGGTGCGCTGGTGCCGTCGGGCTGCGGGAGGAGCACGATGCCGTCAGTGGGGCTGAGGCTGGGCCGGGGCTCGGGAAGCCCTCACCCAGCCCGGGATGCTCTGCGCCCTCCGCCGGCCCCACGCCCGCGCTCCCTCCAGGCGTCCCGGCGGCTGCCACCCTGCCGAGCCTCGGCTCATCCCCGCCCGGCACGGCCCGGCTTCTGCCGCTGGCCACCCGCTCACTAACCAGCTCGCCCCAGTGCCGGATGCGGTTCCGTGGCACCCTTTTAACGGCCACCTGCAAGCCAAGGGGAGCAGCGGGCTGAGCTCGCCGCCCGCCCTGCCGAACGCCGTCCTCCTTCTCCTCCGCCCTCCTCCTCTTTCGCCCCCTCCTCCTGCGCCCCCTCCTCCTGCGCCTGCCGCCGGCCCCGCCACTCACCGGGGCGCCGTCCGAGAGCCGCGTGGCCGCGAAGACTCTGCCGAAGCCGCCGCGCCCCAGCAGCGAACCCAGCCGGTAGCGCTCCTGCAGGGCCTCCTGCGCCCTCCCTGCGGGCGAGACGCGGCTGTCAGCACTCGGCCCGGGGCCAGCGCCGGCCCCCGAGCGCCCCTCAACCGCCCCGGGCCGGGCATCCCCAGCCGTTCGCTCCTTGGAACGGGGCAGCGGCGGCTCGGGGCTGGCGGCCGCGCTGCCGAGCGGAAGCCGCAGCGGAGGCGGCGGGAGCGGCCGCGCCGCGTGTGTCCTCCGCGGGCCCTGGGAGGAGCCGGGGCCGGCGCCGGGGTCGGGATCGGGATCGGGGCTGGACCCCGCGTCGAGGCCGGGACCGGGACAGGCGGAGCCGAAGGGCGGCGATGCTGCCCCAGCCCCAGGCACTGATGCCCGCCCAGCAGCGCCACCGCCAGCACAGCGAGAGCCGGGCGGAGGCGAGACCGCGGCGGGACGGCCGGGGGCAGGGACGGGGCAGCGCCGCCCGGGGCCGGGGGCGGGCCGGGGGCATGGCCCGGCCAGGCAGGGGGAGAGGGAGACGGGGAAGGGCGGGATGGAGCACGAAAGGGAGAGAGGGAGAGGGTGCGGGACAGTGGGAGAGGGAGAAGAGGAACAAGAGAAGGGAAGCAGAGGGTCTGTAGAGTCGCTGCTGCCGCTGCTGCCGCTGCTGCCGCTGCTGCCGCTGCTGCCGCTGAAGCGCCGGGAGCGTTTGTCCGCGTGTCCGTGTGTCCGTTGCCCGCGTGTCCGTTCTCCGTTCCCCCCGCGCGCCCCAGGGCCGAGCCCGCGCACCCCGGGGCAGCACAGGCCGCTGCGCTCCGGGGCCGAGCCGGAGTCACGGAGCATCTCTTCCTCCCGCAGCCACGCCATAAGCACCGTCTCGTTTAGCTTCGCCTTCACTCCATTGTAACTTTTCTTCCCGGCAATCTTGCCCCTTGCCCCTCGTGCTCGCCTGCCCCGGGCCCCATCCCGCCCGCTCGCCCCACGCTGCGCTCTCTTGCTCCCAGGCAAACCCAGCGCTGTCCGCACTTTCCCCTGGAGCAGAGGAAAGTGCTGAACGAGGAGCCAGGCAGCGGCAGGCAGAGGCAGCCCCACGGGAGGGCTGGGCACAACGTGAGGAGGGAGAAATGCAGCCCCTGCGGGGCAGCGCTGCTCCCCGGCCGCTCAGGCTGGGCAGCGGCAGCGGCGGGGCCGTGCCCGGCCCGCTGCCCTCGTCCCCAGGGCTCTTCCTGTTTTCTTCTCCGGTTCCAGGTGAAATTCGGAGACTGCCGATAGGAGGATTAAAATCAAAACATGAAACCACTGCTTTTGCCCAGTTTGGCTGCCAGTGCAATAGAGCAGCTCAGCTCTCAGCTGTCTGCCTCCTCCCTGCCAATGCAGCACTTTCAGCCTGCAGCAAAGGCCCTTTCTACAAACAAACTGCTGGCTGCTTTATTTCTCCTGCTGTTCATTGGCACAGCTAGAAAACCCAACTGCTTTGGATCCTGAGTGTGTCAGAACAGGTTCACTTTGCCGTGTGAAGCCAAGACCCAGAGTCTTGACCCCTGCACCATGTCCTAGGAATGACCTTTGTTGCTGCTGGGATTGTCCCTGCTGAGGGGGAAGCACTATGGGAGCACATGCCCTGTCCCTAGAACCCATAGCCGACCAAAGCGCTGGGCTCTCAAATCTTGCATTTGCAGCTTTCTGGTGTCTCCAGCATTGCTATCAGAGCAAAACTGGGAGAAGGCAAAGAGTGGAGCTAATGATACTGTGGAGTGTGGAAAACTTGCTGAGTCCTAGGTCTTTGAGGGAAGATCCGTTTGGAATGTCTGTGAGGTAGAACTAGTGCAGCACAGACAAGGGGAGCATCTAAGGAAAGGAATTCACAGTGTCTGTGAACATCTTGGCTTGTTTCTTTCCATTTTCATGTCATTTCTGGAAAGCTGTTTTGCTTTTCCAAGAATCTTCTCCACAGGGATATTTGCTCTTTTCCAGAACCTTTCTGGAGAATGAGGTCGAGCTCTCTTGGTCACAAGATGTGCCACCAACTGCAGCTTCTTTGGCTTTCCAAACCGTGTGTGCAGCATGACTCTTGCAGCAAAGCGGGACAAAGGTTTTGAGAATTTGATGACTTGTCCTTTCTTTTCCTGGTGGACTGGGGAGTTTTGCCATTGGTGAGGTTCTCATTGTTACTCTTGTACCCCAAGAAAACAGGAGCAGGTACCAGGAATTGTTAGGGAATGCAACCTTGACTGAATGCAGAGAAAGCATCTCCAGAGCCTGAGATGGGGCCAGAAATGGGGAGTTTTGTGATCATCATTCCAACATCCCCAAGGACATGTTGAAAGTCATCTAGAACATGCAAATGGGCTGACAGAGGCACTTTGTTGCTGTGTTCAGTTCAGATCATTCTCCATCTCATGCATTGCTATAAATCAGGAGTACAATCAGTTGATGAGAAGCACCAGAACAAGGTGGAGCTCTCAGCAGGTGACTGAAAGAATGTGAGAAGGAGAAATGCAGGCAATGACTTGGTGAACTTTGTCTGTTAGAAGGGTAATGTTTCCTAACAATTTCTAATCCAGTCCCTCGGGTTTTGTCCTTCCTACCAGGGCCTTTTGCATCCCAGATTCCCCATGAGATGAGAAGTGTGAGCTTGTGGAGGTGCCTGCAAGGTGCCCTGTTCCTGTGCAGGGACTCTTGGGGTGAACCAGGAGCCTGAGGCCTGTGTGGGGCAGCCTCCTGCGAGCTGGAATTGGTGCCGTGCTGGGAGAGGATGAGGGGCAGAGCGCTGGGCAGTGTGTGGCAGGAGCAGGAGCTTTGGGCCCAGGACATTCCCTCTGCAGCACTGCCCCGCACTCGGCGGCCGTGCCCGGGGCTCTGGGCCTGGCCTGTGTGCGCTGAGCTGCGACACTGCGGGAGCTGCCCGGGCTGGGCTCAGGCTCGCGCTGGGACTGGGCAGAGGCTGGGCTCCAGCTGGGACCAGCAGCAGCTGCAAATACCCCTGGGCATGCCCATTTTCTGCTGCTGGGAAGAAGCAATGAAGCGAGTCACGGAGTTGTGGTTTTTCTTTCTCCTGGGGGATTTCTTCATTTGATTTGACACTCCAGAGGCAATTGCTGTTACGGCCTCTCTAAGCTGGTTTTATTTCAGCAGCACCAGCACCAGGGCTGTGTTTGAGTGCTGCAAATGTGGCCTGTGTGGCTTTAATGCTCCTTGACTTTGTGCTCAGGGACTTGGGAGCATTTTAAGATGTGCTAATCATGATGCCTGCAACAAAAAGCCTGAATTCCCCATCACGAAAGCACTGTGGGTAGCAGTGATCGAAAGAGGCAATTGCAGTTTTATGGATACAATTCAAGTGCAACCAGAGCAGGGGCAAGAGCAGCCATGATCTACAATTGTCAAGGCAAAGGCAGCAAGAGCCTCCTGCTGTCAGCTCAGGGTGAGTTAAACAGTGCTGAAACCAGCGCTGGAACCCGATTTTTTCTTTCTCTGAAGGCTGGCTCAGGGCAGCAGAGCCGGGCCCTGAGGAATCGGGGCTGTTGCTGGGTGATTGTTGCTGCACTCCAGAATGGAGGGGCTGAGAGGGGCTGAGAGGGGCCATGAGAGGCTGTGAGGGGCTGTGAGAGGTTCTATGGGGCCATGAGGGGCTGTGAGGGGCTGTGAGAGGTTCTATGGGGCCATGAAGGGCTGTGAGAGGTTCTATGGGGCCGTGAGGGGCTGTGAGGGGCTGCCAGGAGCCTCTGCCCATGCACAGGGTGGTCCCACCATGTCCCTAGGGCAGGGCAGCCGTGAGGGGCCATGAGCACAGACGTGGCAGCAGAGCGGGCTTGGGGCACCTCTGGGACGGGGTTTGACCCTTCCCCAGCTCCAAACCACACCAAAACCACCATTAAAAGGGCTTGTTAATTATTTGGCTTTTTGTGATGCTTCAATTTGCTTCATTTCTTCTCCATGTACTGTTGAAATTTGTCTTTGCCTGCTCTTGCACTCAAGGAGCCTCATTTCACCAGGCAGTAAGGCAAAGCTCATTGGTGGCCCTGGCTGGTGCTGTCCATGCAGCATTTGCAGCATTTCCATCCCTGCCGTGGCCTCTCCCCTCAGGGTCCCCAGCAGAGCTGCTGCAGCAGCAGACGGAAGCTGCAGATGGAACTGCTGCCCAGCCCAGCCTGAGCTGCACAAGGATCCTGCTGACAGGAGCCCCAAGATTCCCTGCCAGGGGCCCTGCAAACACTTCCCCATCTGTTCTGTCTGCCCCATGCAGACACTGCAGGGAACATCCTGCCTCTGCCTTGGAGCAAGGCCAGGACCCCAAATTCACACTCAAAATGCCGGATTCTGGCCCCTTCCTGCATCTGCTGACATGGGGCTACAGCATTATCCAGAGAAACTCACTCGACTTCACACTCCAGCTTGCAAAGCCAGCCC
>JAVTVJ010002240.1:0-17135 GCA_034509425.1 Eopsaltria australis | reverse complement strand
GGCTGTGAGCTCTTGGCTCAAGAGCCCTCTGCACTCCCTTGCAGAAAAGCCTGAGGGCAAAACGACTCAGAGATAAGAAATCTACCTCTGGGTCATGGTGACCAGCGAACCACCCCCAGCATGCCTTGCTCCTCCATGGCCATGCCTTGTACCCAGCTGGCTAACTGGTTCTTAGCCCACCCCCTGCCTTCCCCATAGAAAGACCCCTGTCCCAGCCTCAGGCAGGGAGCAGCCGTCCCTGCCTTCCCTTCCCAGGAACTTCTGGACAATAAAGCGACCCTGTGGAGCTGCCATACGGATCCCTTGTCTCTCTGTCCCCAGGTCTGCCTCGGGCCATTTCACAAAGAGCTGAATCACAAGAGCTGAAATCACTTGCATCCGTTCTCTGACAGGACACTTCCTCCAGGAAGGCTGCAACACACTGGGCCACCCCCGGTACCCTGAAAGCGACAGCCCAGATTGGGTTTTTGCTTGTTTTATTTTTCAGGTCCTCAGCCCTGCGTGGCACTCGCTAAGTGGGTGTTGCAGAGGCTTGGTCTTGCAAGGCACCAAAGACGCCTGCCCCGCACCCAAGATCTCCTCCAGCAGGGGCCGGTCCGCAGGGTGCTTGGACAAACACCAGCGGATCAGATGTTGGCACTCTGGGGAGAGAAGGCAGAAAGCGCCGGGCACTTGCAGAAGGCTCCTGCCCAGCTGCTCCCAGTGCCCGCAGGGCCCGGGCCGCGCTGTGTGTGCTCAGAGCTGCGCCGGCCTCCCGGCCCAGCCTGCCCTTTGCGGGAGAGCGGCACGGCAGGACACGGCCACCTCCTTCAGCCAAGCGTGCCACAGCCAGCCCGTCACAGAGCTCCTCCTGCGGCCAGCCCTTGAGCTCCATCCAGCCTGGCCTTGAGCACCGTCAGGGATGGGCCATGCACAGCTTCTCTGGGCAACCTGCTCCAGGAGAGTCTTTTTCTGCATCCCTCATCTAAACCTCCTCTCTTTCCGTTTGGATCCCTTCTCCCAAAGTGCTGTCCCTGCCTGCCCTTGTACAAAGTCCCTCTGCAGCTTGCTTGGAGGTTGCTGTCAGGTACTGGAAAGCCACAGTTGGCTCAAGCCTAAGCCTAAGTCTCTTTTCCAGGCTGAACAAGGCCAGCTGTCTCAGCCTTTCCTTGCACGAGTGGTGCTCCAGCCCTGGGATCATCTCGGGGTCCCTCCTGGGCACCTGCTCCGGCGCGTCCAGGTCCTTGCCGTCCGTGCTGGGGAGCCCGGCAGAGGCGGACGCAGCACTGCAGGTGCGGTGTCAGCGGCGTGAAGGGGACACGGCCCTGCCAGCGGCTCCAGGAGCCAGCAATTGGCGATGGGCCGCCCGCTTGGCACAGAGCCGGGGCCTTTCTGCCTGCCCTTCTCCACGGGGGCGCCTTTCCCCGCCCGCCCGGCCGCTGGCTCGCTCGCTGCTCGGGGGAAATGCACCCTGTGCCGCCCCTCAGGGCCGCCCCTCAGGGCCGCTGCCCCGGGGGCTCCCTGCTGCCATCTCGAGGGCCCCAGGCCTCGGCCCTCACCGTGCTCAGCCCAAGGCCCTGCAAAAGCACATTGTAAAAACACACACACACAAAGTGCCCTAGGATTACAAGGTCAAGCCTTTGTCTCCAGTGTCAGTTTGCTTGAAGAGTCTGGAGGAGTTTATAAAATCACCATGAGAAAAGAGCATGAACAAGTTCTGCTTTGGCAGTACCTCAAGGCTTTGAGGGAGAGGCTTTGTGGTGCAAGCCCGCTCACAGGGACGCACAGAAAGCGTTGAAATGGTCAAAAGAGTCAAAAGCCCTTAGGAATTGGAAGGAAAACCTGAGGAAGTGGCAGCTGGCACCTCAGAAACATGAGGAGCAAAAGCCAATCTTCTACCCGAGAGCTGCCTGGCCGGGGGCAATTCTTCCAATTGCATCAGCGTGGCCACGGCTATAAAGGGCAGCGAGCAGATGAATTTAGCTTCTCCTGCCAGCCCCTGAAATGCCAGTTGGCATTTGTGTGCACAGGGGATTCTGCTTCAAACTCGGAACTTGCGCAGCTGCTCCTTGGGCGCTGCTTGCACGCGGGGAGGGTCCCTGGGGAGCAGACTGCAACACCCTTGGAATGCAGACACCGGCCCTTGGGTGCAGTGGTTCCAGTGCGCCTATTCGAGTTTCTGGCCAAATGCCAGCACACTTACTAAAATTCACCTGATGTTTGCTGTGAGATGAGGATTAGGAGTAGGCAAAGCAGCCTCAATCTTTATAAAGAAAGTTTATTAACACACCTAAGACAAAGAAAAAAAAATAAGAAAAGCCAGAACAAACTCCTCAGACCACCCCTCCTTCCCCCACCTCTCCATTTCTTTCTCCCTGACAACACACAAAAGACAACACTTTGACCTCCAGTCAGTTTACCATCTCTGAAATAGTTCTTCTTTCAGTTCAATTAGGGAGAGAAGTCTCTCTTGTTTACACCATGGATTTTCTGTAGGAAGAAGTACAGTTTTTTATGGCTCTTCAGCCTCACCATCAGCTGCCGCACAGAAGAAAGATCTGCTGAATGGTGGATCCCCTCCCACACCAGCAGCCTTCCCACAGCCACTATGGTGGGTCATCAACAGCCCATGGGGTTCCTTTTTAAGGATGAACAGTTCAATTGCAGCAACAAAGAAAACCCCTTCTTCTGTGCTGAGCAACACAGGCTCTCCTGACAACTCAGGTTCTCTGGCATTCCCCTGGGACCAGGGCTCTGGGTCACAGCCTCTCCTCTCTCTCGGTTCAAGTTTCTCATCAGGCTGTACTTCTTTCAACACCTACTTGTCTTTACCCAGGTATTTCAGTTCACTGGCTGCAATTAGAACCTCACATCCCACCCTTGGGCTATTTCTTCCTATATTACAGGGAATTTATTAGCTCAATCCCCAACCATGGTTCTCCAAAAGAGTTTTCAGCTTCCCTCTCAAAGCACTTCTCGTACACCTCCCTCTAGGCATCCGTTCTGCTTTCCTCACTGACTGTAAAGTCTCTATGCTGTATTTGTGCAGATGTCCTCACTCGTTCCTCTCTCTGTGCAAGGAAGGATGGGTGTCTGCAAGTTCAGTCCAGGCATGGACAGAGTTAATCTCTCTCTCTCCCCAGCAGTGTGAGGATCCCGTGCTCTCTGCCGGGCTGTTTGAAAAGGTCCGAGCTGGATGGCAGAAGCTCTCAGAGTCTCTGTGCCTGCCTCTGTGAAGCTGGCTCAGCCTGGTAGGGCCGGCCGGGCCCGGGGTGACAGGGCAGGGCCTGGCCCGAGCTGGATGGAGTCCGGCCCGGTCCTTGCCTGGCCCGGAGCAGGGGCCTGGCCCTGTCTGGTGGAGCTGACCTGTCGGCTGAACTGCATCTGCCGAAAATTCCCTCTGCTTCCTCCCCCACGCCCAGCTGCAGCTGCACGGCCGCCCTAAACCTCCCTTCCCTCTCCCTCCTTTGGAAGGACTGGGGGGGACAGCGCCTTCCCGGGGAGAGAAGCAGGGAGATGCTCCTCCCTACACTGCAGCAGGCAAACAGAGGAAGAGGCTCAGAGGCTCTCTGATTATAGATGGTTTTTCCTCGAAGGTGGATCAACTTTTGAATTGGTTTACCTCCATATCAATCCTTAAAACTCCCTGGTTATTGGCTCTCTCTCTCAGGAAGGAAGTTGTATCACCTCCTGCAGCATCGGTCACTTCCTAGATTGTGACCTCTCCTGACTAACCCAGGACAGGGGAAAAATGGGGTAAAAATGGAGATTTTTGGGGTAACAAGGCCAGAATTAGGGTGTCCAGAATTTGGGGTCACCATGAGAATTTTAAGAGCATTTTAGGGATTTTATGGAGGTTTTTGGGGTCTGTCCCCTTCCAGCACCACTGTCGATATCCCCAGCCCAGGTGAGCCCCAAAATCAGGGTCCAAAATGGGGTAAAAAATGGAGATTTTGCAGTATGGGGGTGGAGTGTCCAGAATTTGGGGTCTCTAGGGACATTTTAGGGACATTTTGGGGATTTTTGGGTGCTGTTCCTGCCCAGCGTGGCCACTGATGTCCCCAGCCCAGGTGAGACCCAAAATTTGGGTCCAAAATTGGGAGAAATTGGAGATTTTAGGGTGTGGGTGGAGTGTCCAGAATCTGAGGTCACCATGAAGGATTTGGAGGAATTTTCGGTTTTTTGGGGGGCATTTTGGGGTTTTTGTGGCTGTCCCCTCCCAGCACTGCCGCTGCCGTCCCCAGCCCAGGCCAGCCCCAAAATCGGGGAAAAAATGGGGAGAAAATGGTGGGTTTGGGGTGTGGGTGCTGTGTCCTGAATTTGGGGTCACCATGAGGGATTTGGGGGCATTTTTTTGGGTTTTGGGGGGCTGTCCCTCCCCAGCGCTGCCATCGCTGTCCTCAGCCCAGGTGAGCCTCAAAATTGGGGTCCAAACTGGGGTAAAATCAGAGATTTTGGCGTGGGGGGTGGGGTGTGCAGAATTTGGGGTCACCACGAGAATTTTGGGGGACTTTTGGGGAGTTTTAGGGAGGTTTGTGGGTGTTATCCTCACCCAAGGTCAGCCCCAAAATCGGGGTCTGAAATGGGGTAAAAATGGACACTTTTGGGGTAATGAGGCCAGAATTGATGTGTCCAGAATGTGGGGCCACCATGAGAGTTTTAGGGGTATTCTGAGGGCATTCTGGGGGTATTTAGGGAAGTTTTTGGGCACTGTCCCTGCCACAGGTCAGCTCCAAAACTGGGGTCCAAAACAGGGTAAAAAGAGAGGTTTTGGGGTAATGAGGGAAGAATTGGGATGTCCACAATTTGGGTTCACCACGAGGGATTTGGAACATTTTAGGGATGTTTTGGGGGTATTTTAGGGGGTTTAAGGGAGGTTTTTCACGGCTATCCCCAGCCCAGGTCAGCCCCAAAATCGAGGTCCAAAATGGGGTAAAAATTGAGATTGTTGGGATAACAGGGTCAGAATTAGGGCATCAAGAGTTTGGGGTCACCACGAGGCATTTGGGGGGATTTGGGGAATTTTTAGGGAGGTTTTTGGGGGCATTTTGGGGGTTTAAGGGAGGTTTTTAGGGGCATTTTCAGGATTTCTCAGGAGGTTTTTAGGCACTGTCCCTGCCCCAGGTCAGCCCCAAAATTAGGGTCGAAAACTGAGGAAAAATGGGGATTTCTGGAGTAATCAGGCAAGAATTAGGGTGCCCAGAATTTGGGGTCACCACGAGGGATTTGTGGGGATTATTGGGGGCATCTTGAGGGTTTTAGGGAGGTTTTTGTGGGCATTTTGGGGTTTTTAGGGAGGTTTTTCAGGGCTGTCCCCAACTCAGGTCAGCTCCAAAACTGAGGTCCAAATTGGGGTCGAAATGGAGATTTTTGGGGTAATGAGGCCAGAATTGGGGTGTCCAGAATTTAGGGTCACCATGAGGACATAGTGTGGAGGATTTTTGTGTTGTGGGAGAATTTGAGGGAGTGTTCTCTGTCTCTTTGCACTCTAAAAGCCAAGAAAGAATGATCTATCACCTCAAAACAACTAAATCCCACTAAAACCAATTAAGCCTTAAACCAAAATGGTTCAATTCCACCTCCAAAAATCCCAATCCAACCCAATAATTACTCAATTCCAATCTTCTTCCCCTTCTTTACTCTCTCTGTCTTTAATCTCTTTTTACTCTGTCTTTATTCAGTCTTTATTCTATTCTCTCTTTACTTTCTCTCTTGACTCCCTCTCTTTACTCTCTCTTGATTCTTTACTCTCTTTATTATCTCTCTTTCCTCTTTTTATTCCTTCTTTACACTCTTTACTCTCTTTATTATCTCTTTCTCTCCTTACTCTCTCTTCATTCTCTCTTTACTCTTTCTTTATTATCTCTTTACTCTCTCTCTTACTCACTTCTCTATTCCCTGTTCTTTCTCTTTATTCTCTTTACTGTCTCTCTTTACTCTTTCTCTTTACTCTGCCTCTTTACCCTCTTTATTCTTTCTCTTTATTCTCTCTATTCTGTCTTTACTCTCTCTATTCTGTCTTTACTCTCTCTATTCTCTTTTTATTCTCTTTCCTCTCTCAATTCTCTCTTTACTCTCTCTCTTTACTCTTTTTATTCTCTCTATTCTCGCTTTACTCTATTCTCTTTCCTCTCTCTATTCTCTCTTTCCTCTATTATCTCTCTGTTCTCTCTCTATTCTCTCTCTCCTCTCTCTGTTCTCTCTTTCCTCTCTCTATTCTCTCTTTCCTCTCTCTAGTCTCTCTTTCCTCTGGCTATTCTCTCTTTCCTCTCTCTGTTCTCTGTTTCCTCTCTCTGTTCTCCCTTTCCTCTCTCTATTCTCTCTTTCCTCTCTCTGTTCTCTCTTTCCTCTCTCTATTCTTTCTTTCCTCTCTCTATTCTCTCTTTCTTCTCTATCCTCTTTTTCCTCTCTCTATTCTCTCTTTCCTCTCTCTATTCTCTCTTTCCTCTCTCTGTTCTCTCTTTCCTCTCTCTGTTCTCTCTTTCCTCTCTCCATTCTCTCTTTCCTCTCTCTGTTCTCTCTTTCCTCTCTCTATTCTCTCTTTCCTCTCTCTGTTCTCTCTTTCCTCTCTCTGTTCTCTCTTTCCTCTCTCCATTCTCTCTTTCCTCTCTCTATTCTCTCTTTCCTCTCTCTATTCTCTCTTTCCTCTCTCTATTCTCTCTTTCTTCTCTCTATTCTCTCTTTCCTCTCTCTATTCTCTCTTTCCTCTATTATCTCTCTGTTTTCTCTCTATTCTCTCCTCTCTCTGTTCTCCCTTTCCTCTCTCTATTCTCTCTTTCCTCTCTCTGTTCTCTCTTTCCTCTATCCTCTCTTTACTCTCTCTATTCTCTCTTTCTTCTCTCTATTCTCTCTTTCCTCTCTATCCTCTTTTTCCTCTCTCTATTCTCTCTTTCCTCTCTCTATTCTCTCTTTCCTCTCTCTGTTCTCTCTTTCCTCTCTCCATTCTCTCTTTCCTCTATTCTCTTTCCTCTCTGTTCTCTCTTTCCTCTCTCTATTCTCTCTTTACTCTCTCTGTTCTCTCTTTCATCTCTCTATTCTTTCTTTCCTCTCTCTGTTCTCTCTTTCCTCTCTCTATCCCCTCTCTACTCTCTCTATTCTCTCCTTCCTCTCTCTATTCTCTCTCTCCTCTCTCTATTCTCTCTTTCCTCTCTCTGTTCTCTCTTTCCTCTCTCTGTTCTCTCTTTCCTCTCTCTGTTCTCTCTCTCCTCTCTCTGTTCTCTCTTTCCTCTCTCGCTCTCTCCCCGCAGCCGAGCGGGGCTGGCGGGAGCCGCGCTCCCCACAGAGCCCCTGAGGGCGGCAGCAATGGCGGCGCCGCTCCCTCAGCGCCGCCCCGGCCCCGGCTCAAGGGCGGCGAGCCCTCGGCAGCGCCCTTGTGGCAGCAGGGCCCGAGCCCCGGCCCCGGCCTCTGGCCCCGTGGCGCCGCAGAGCCCAGGGGGACACGGGCAGGCCACTCGGCGCCATCGCCGCCAGCCCCGAAGCCCCTTTGGAAGCCGGCCCGGGGCTCGGCCCCGCGCCTCCAAGGCCCTGCTGGGCTCCAGCTGCTGCTCGCCGCTGCCTGCGGATCTTGTGCTCGGCCCGAGCGGCCTTTCTTTGCAGCCGGGCTGCTGAGGAGCGCTCGGCAAATGGCACTGCCAGCCCAGTGCTTCAAGGCATCGGCCCGCTGCTTCCTTTGTGCTCTGCCTCACGCCGCTCTTTGCTTGCGCTTTTAGAGCCGGCCTGGCAAGAAAAGCCCCCCAGGAGAGCGCAGCCTGCTCCAAGATCCCACATCCTGGCCCTGAGCAAGGCATGCAACAGCTCACACTGCTGAAAAGATGCCAGCTCTTCTCAGGCCACACACAAAGCTGAAACTGTTTCACTTGCCATTTGCTGGTGCATCTCTGTCTAAAAGAATTGCCTGAAATGTCAGCTGTCAAGAAAATGTCCTGCACGGATGTTTCCTGTGCTGCTGAGAGCCTTTGAAGCCAGCCTTGTGCCTGCCCTCTCAGCTGCTGTAGTTCCATGGCCAGAGGTTGTTGTCTCTTGCCCTTGCCATGGGCAGGCCGGTGTTCAGCCATCTCCAGGACAGCAGGGCCCCACGCCACGTCCCTGTCACCTGGGAAGGCAAAATCCATCCCTGCAAATGTGCCCCCCTGCTCCTCCTTGCCAGGCATTTGGCCCTGGCAGTGGGGTTTGCTGCTGCTTGCTGCAGGAAAAAGGAGACCCCTGAGACACTTGGGGCCAAATGGAACCAAGGAAACCCCAGTGACACCGTGGGGCCTGATGGAACCAAATATCCATTGTGACACATCAGGGCCACCTGGAGCCAAGGAGTCCAAAGGTCTGAAACATTCCTTGCATGGCTCTGCCTTGGGGAAGGGAACCTCCTTGGAGGCACCTTGGGCTTGGCACACACTTGAGGAGGGTGTCTGTTTTCAGTGGGGAAACTTAGGAGCTGTAGATTGCTTAAAAAAAAAAAAAAAGAAGGAAAGCCCTCTTTGCTTAGTTCAGCCAGCTCTCCGAGCAAAGCAGGTCCCAGGTGGGTGAGCAGAGACCTCCTGAGGAGAGACCCTGGATCAATATCAATCACTGAATGCTGCAATCACCTCTTCTCTAAAGAGAAAAATACACCCTTTAAAAGAGGAGCGTGGATTTATTAGAAACTCTTTGGAATATTTCTCCATAACTGTATTAGGAAACCTTCCTAATGAAGTGCACTGGAGCAGAGGGAAATCAAGGCAGAGCCATGGTTTGACAGGACTGGCTTTGCCCTAATGAGCCCCGTGGTGCATTTGGAGCTGAGGCCTTGAACCTCAGGGCCTGAGAGGAGATTGCACAAACCTTTCCAGGAGTCAAAGTCAGAGGAAAAACCCAAATTGTCTCAAAGCATTAATGGGCCCCACTGAGGTCCATGCCCAACACAGGCTCCTCATGGAGTCCTTGGAGAAGAGAACTGGAGGCCAGGATTGCACAGAAACCTCTCAGAGACTCAGTGTGGGAAGGGAAATCCACAGAACCTTAAACACCTTGAGTATCTCAAAGCATTAATGGCCCCACTGAGTGTTGGTACTGACAAAGCCTCTCAAGGGACCCATTAGAGCAGATAATTGGAGCCATGATTGCACAAAGCTCTCAGAGACTCCAAGACAAAAGCAAAAGCCCAAGTCCTTTCAAAAACCTGCAGTCCCTGGGAGCCCCCCAGGGCCATTCCTGACCAAGGCTCCCCAGGGACTCCTTCCAGCAGATCCTTGAGGCCCCTGGGATGTGGGGGGGATGCTGAGGGCAGGACAAGGGGGTGACAGTGGCCAGCCTTGCTGGGGCTGTGCCAGGAGGCCCCAGTGCCTCAGGACAAGGTGTCTCCTCACAGCCCTTGGTGGCACAGATGCTGCTGTGCCCCAGGGCACCAAGACTTGGCTTCTCTTTGTCCCCACCTGTCATCTCTGCCTCCAATTTCCTGCTCTCACTGGCGCCTGGGGGACACTTTCTCACCTGTGTCCCTCACTGGGACCAATTAAAGGTATCAGGAACTTTGGAGTTTGATTGTGACTTTGAATTCTTGAGAGGTTTCTTCAGGTCCCTCTGAGGGCCTGATGTTCAGGGCTCAGCAGAGAGCCCCAGAGGGTCATTCAAGTCCTTGTGCTGTGTCTGTGCTGCTGAGCTGGGCCGGGCTCCTGGCACAGAGGCAGCTCCTGGCAAGGGCAGCGCTGCAGAGAGACAGCTCTGGCCAGGAGCAGCTCCTGTGCCCAGCCCAGCAGGGCTGGGGCACTGCCTGCAGCCAGCCCGGGCACAGCACAGAGGCACCGAGGGCTTAAACTCAGCCTGGCCTGGGAAGGTGCTGAGAAGTGCCTGGGGGACAATCACTGCCAGCCCCTGACCCAGGAAGCCGCTGGCTGCAGGACAAGGCAGCTGCAGCTCCTGCAGGGATCTCCTAGAGCTGGAGCATCCCAATGTCTGCAGACTCTGTGAGTACAGCTCTCTGAGTATTTCTGGGGTAGCCGAGGGGAAATGCTCATGAAGCTCTGACCCACTGAGAGCTTCTGTTCCCTCCCAAAGCATTTCCAAGACAAGGATTTCTTTTATATTGAGGACATTTTCTGACACTTTGTTTTCATTTCCTCAATATTAGATAATGGGGGAGAGGGAGAACAAATCATAAAGGTATCCTTAATTTTAACAAGTCCCTGGGAGCTCTGAACTCTTAGTGACCAGGAGGTTCACAGGAGATTCCTAATGTGCTTTGAGCCACTCCTGTGCCCATGGACAGCAGCAGCATCACCTTTGCTGGAGCCCTCAGGCTCAGTCTGAGCTGTCCTTTCTGCAAGCTGCAACCAGAAACTGTCCCCAGGCAGTGCCCTGCAAACAGGCAGGTTTCTGTAGGGCCAAGGAGAGTGCAGAGAGATTTGGGGCCTGTGAGTGCTGGCAGGGAGAGCTCAGGCCCAGGGAAACACCTCCAGGAGGAAAATCTCCAGGAAGCAGAGATAAGATCAGGCAATGAGAGATAAGAAAACCCAGAAATGCTGTGGCAGGGAGAGTTTAGAGATCTCCATGGGATCCCCTCCAGTGCAGCCCCTCCCTCTGAACAATCCCCCTCCCTCCTCTCCCCCAGCCAAGCCTCTGCCCTCAGGGCTGGGGGGTCCAAGGTGTGAAGCCCCTCCTGTGCAGGCAGAGCTGCAGCAGAGCCGTGGGGCAGCTCTGCAGCCCCAGGCCCAGTTCCCTCTGCAGAGCCCAGGGCTGGGAGCAGCTGCCCGGCACTGGGGGGCTCTGGGAGGGGGCACAGCGGGCTCAGGGTGACGCTGTCCCCAGGGCCCGGCTCTGGGCAATGCTGTCAGTGCAGCCAGGGAAGGAGCTGGATCTCCCTTCATCCAGTGCCAACATTGGGACACTTGGAAGTCTCCCTGAGGTTTCCTTCCAAGCTGGGAGCTTCAATCCAGGATGCAAACCTGTCCTGGAGCATCTTTGTGTCATCTGAAAGACCCATGGGGAAAGGCAGAGGGGTTGTGACACTGAAAATGCTGTTGGTGTGGGGAAATGAGCACCGTGAGTCCTTGGCTACAAATGTGGAGCTGGGCTGTGCTGGATCCAGCTGCTCTCAGCAGTACCTGGCAGTTTTTAAGGGAAACATGGGCGGGTGATCACCCTGCACCTGAGACAGGTTAAAGCCCAGAGAAACTCAGAACAGGTCAGAGTGACAGACCCTCTCCCCTCACTGCTCACTCACTGCTTTGCCTCACAGAACTTGCTCAGCTCTCCCTGAGGGCAGCAGAAATGCTGAGGGTTTGATATGCAAGAATACCAGGAGAGATATGGGGGAGCTTGAAAAGAAAACCCCAGAACTCTTGAACACAGAAGGGTGTGTGTGTTCCATGGGAGGGTGTGTGGGAAATGGCTTTGATTTTGGTTTCAGACCTCCTCTAACTCTTCACTGCCTTTTTCTCCATGACAGAACCCAATGGCCAGGGACAGCAAATGTCCAACAGCAGCTCCATCAGCCACTTCCTCCTGCTGGCATTGGCGGCCCCGCGGCAGCTGCAGCTCCTGCACTTCTGCCTCTTCCTGGGCATCTCCCTGGCTGCCCTCCTGGGCAACGGCCTCATCATCAGCGCCGTAGCCTGCGGCCACCACCTGCACACCCCCATGTTCTTCTTCCTGCTCACCCTGGCCCTCAGCGACCTGGGCTCCATCTGCACCACTGTCCCCAAAGCCATGCACAATTCCCTCTGGGGCACCAGGCACATCTCCTACTCAGGATGTGCTGCACATCTCCTACTCAGGATGTGCTGCACAGCTATTTCTGTTTGTCTTTTTCATCTCAGCAGAGTTTTCTCTCCTGACCATCATGTGCTACGACCGCTACGTGTCCATCTGCAGACCCCTGCAGTACGGGACCCTCCTGGGCAGCAGAGCTTGTGTCCACATGGCAGCAGCTGCCGGGGCCAGTGCCTTTCTCTATTCACTGCTGCACACGGCCAATACATTTTCCCTGCCCCTGTGCCAGGGCAATGCCCTGGGCCAGTTCTTCTGTGAAATCTCACAGATTCTCAGGCTCTCCTGCTCAGACACATATCTCAGGGAATTTGGGCTTCTTGCTTTTAGTGCTTTTCCTTTTTTGGGCTGTTTTGTGTTCATTCTTTTCTCCTATGTGCAGATCTTGAGGGCTCTGCTGAGGATCCCCTCTGAGCAGGGCCGGCACAAAGCCTTTTCCACGTGCCTCCCTCACCTGGCCGTGCTCTCCCTGTTTATCAGCACTGGCTTTTTTGCCTACCTGAAGCCCCCCTCCATCTCCTCCACATCGCTGGATCTGTCGCTGTCAGTTCTGTACTCGGTGGTGCCTCCAGCCCTGAACCCCCTCATTTACAGCCTGAGGAAGCAGGAGCTCAAGGATGCCCTGAGGAAAACGATGACTTTCAGAAGTTAAGGGATGATTTCAGAAGAAAGGATGATTTTCAGAAGTTTAAATCTTTTGATTTTCTTCTGCACAGCATTCATGGTATAACACATGACATGCCCAGCCTGCCTTCTAAAGCTTTTAATAGTGCTGGGAGTGGGGGGACAGGCTTTTCTACTTTTCCCTTTGTGATCATTTTCAGAAAGAAAATGCAGTCATCTTCCCATATTGAAGTCACTGTTCCCCCCTTTAACTTGACTCACAGACTGTGTAAATGAGGAATCACGGCTCTCTGTGTGTTTCAATGAAGGAAATGTTCTTGCATGGACTTATTTGTCAACAATCCTCCCTCTGTTAGCTGTCCTTCAGCTCAGGGGAGGTGCCTGTGTGCAGAGGTCGAGAGAAAAGGAGTCCCAGCCCAGCAGCAGTGCCAGGGAGCAGCAGCACTTGGTCTTTCAGAGCTGCACTTTTCCCACTTCCCCCCTCTCCTTTATTGTCCTTGTCCTTGTCCTTGTCCTGAGTGCTCTGGCAGCTCAGTCACTGTCCTGCTGCGTGTCCGTGCTGTGACCACAGGCAGGGACAGGCCATGGGCACTGCTGGCACACAGCTGGGCTCCAGCACAGCAGCTCCATCAGCAAAGGGGATTTCCTTAGTGCAGAGCCCAAAGGCTGGGCTCTTTTTACTGAGTTAGTCTCCAGGAGAAGCCCAAGGAATGGATTTTGCAGGCTCACTGCTTTGCTTGTCTGTCCCTAGAGGCAGTGCCGTGAGAGCAGGGTCCCACTGTGGTGCTTCAGGGACTGAGGGCTGGGTCAGCTCTTCTGTGCTAGTGGTCAGTGGCCATGGAGATGACAAATGATCTCCAAGTGACCTGCCTGGGGCTCTGCAGCTGCTGATGGCTCTGGTGGCAGGGAGCACTTTTCTGTAGGGAATCAGAACCTGCCAGGAGAGCACAGAGAATCTGCAGGGACAGCCCGTGCCATGGAGTCAGCAGTGAATGGAGCCCTGGAGCAGAATCCTGCCTGGGGTGGGATCAGCCAGAGATAAAGGACTGAATGTGTGCTATGAGCCAGGAGAGCTGTGCAGGCCCAGGAACACAGCAGGGACAGGGAAAGGAGTGTGGGCAGTGACTCCTGGGACCCCCAGGGAAGTTGCCCAGGAGGATGCAGGGCAGCCCCAAGGCCACATGGCAGGCCTGGAAGAAGGCAGGCACCTGTGAGCAGCCTCCATGGGCACAGCAGAGCCTGTGTGGGAGGGCTGAGTGCAGGCAGCAGCAGCAGCTGCCTCTGTCCCCCAGGCTGAGCAGCAGAGCCCAGCAGAGGCAGCCCAGGGCCGCGGGCAGCAGAGCCGCCGTGCTCTGCAGAGCAGCACCCCCCGCTCGGGGGCTGTGGGGAGCAGCCCAGGGGCTGCAGCAATGGCTGCTCAGGCCAGCACAGACGTGTTCCCCTGGCCAAGGCTCTGTGGGCAGCTGGCATGTGCCAGGAGCAGAGCAGGAGCCCGTGGCTGTGCACAGGAGCCCTGGCAAGAGGCTGCCCTGGCCCTGGGCCAGCAGGAGCTGCCTGAGGAGCCCCGGGGCAAACTCTGCTGCTGTGCTGGGCAGCGGGGCTGGCCCTGGGGCTGCACCAGCTGCCCGAGCTGAGCATCTCCTGAGCACTGCAGACACACAGGGGCTGTCCCTGAGCTGCAGTGCCTCCAGTTCCTGCTGCAGAGCCACGCCTGACTCTGCTGCTCTGCAGGGGAAGGGAGAGGCTGCACTGGGCAGTGCCAGGGAGAGGAGAACAATGGACCCTTGCTTCTACGAGTCCCCACAGTGTCACAATGCTCTCCACAGTTCCATGAGGCCCCGCAGTGTCACAATGTCCCCCTGGTTACACGGGGCCCCACAGTGTCACAATGTCCCCTTGGTTCTGTGGGGCTGCAGTGTCAGTTCTGCGGGTGGGCACGCTCAGCACCAAAGACACAGACACCATCTGAAGGGATTGTGGGATTTTTATGATGCACAAGTGCAAAGAATTACAAAAGGATAAGCTCAACAAAGGACATAATCATTGGCAAAGAATGACAAAAGCAGCTCAGCAATGCACCCAATCATCAACACCAAAGACTGCCTGCAGTGATTTAGAAAGATCCAGCACCAGTTCCCCTCAGACTTTACCATCAGCCACATCCACACATCAGCTGGGGAAGCTGTCCCAGCCCCGGACTGCAGAGCCACTCCCGGACACTGGGAATTGCTGCAGCTGCCTCCAGCCACAGGTGAGGCTTCCACCCTGGCTGTGAGAGGGCCCAGCTTTGATAGTGCTGAATGAACAAACTGACAGCACTTCTAGTGTGGCAACATCTGCTTTCATTCTCCTCTTTGCTTCCTCCCAAGGCCTGGCCAGGGCCCAAGGAGGAACCAAAGGAGTTGCCTTTGATCCTACAGCCCCAAAGAAAGCCCGATGGGGCCTTTTCCAGCTTCTAAATACAGAAAGGTCAATCCATATTTCACCAATGCACAGATACAGAGTCCATATTGCTAATAATGATTCATTAATGAGCAGATACAAATACAACATTTGGTTGCAAGGTTGATCTAGAGGACAGCTTTGACTCAGGGCTGCTGTTCAGGCCTCGGTACTTCCATCAGTGCTTTGACCTAGAGATGAATTCCAACCTTCACAACAAGTCTTTCAATAACAGAGGCTTAGATGTAGGTATTAGGCATAAATGCATCACCTCTTGTTCTTCAATTGAGAGCTGTTCAAGTTCATTCCTCAGAACTATAATTTGCATTCCTTTGAAGCCAGGCCAAATCAGTTGCTGTTCTCTATGGTATTGATCAAATCCCCATTTCTTTCTTGAGGCTGTGTCTCTTTTTAGGCAAGTCTCAATGCACCATTTCCCAGCACAGTGTCACAACAACTCCAACATGGAATCATAACACACCAAGTTTCTGAGAGGCTTCAATTTGTTTAGTTTTTTATCCTTGAACTGCTGAATTTGACTTTGTCTTTGCCTGCTCTTGCACTCAAGGAGCCTCATTTCACCAGGCAGGAAGGCAAAGCTCATTGGTGGCCCTGGCTGGTGCTGTCCATGCAGCATTGGCAGCATTTCCATCCCTGCCGTGGCCTCTCCCCTCAGGGTCCCCAGCAGAGCTGCTGCAGCAGCAGACGGAAGCTGCAGATGGAACTGCTGCCCAGCCCAGCCTGAGCTGCACAAGGATCCTGCTGACAGGAGCCCCAAGATTCCCTGCCAGGGGCCCTGCAAACACTTCCCCATCTGTTCTGTCTGCCCCATGCAGACCCTGCAGGGAACATCCTGCCTCTGCCTTGGGGCAAGGCCAGGACCTCAAATTCACACTCAAAATGCCGGATTCTGGCCCCTTCCTGCATCTGCTGACATGGGGCTACAGCATTATCCAGAGAAACTCACTCGACTTCACACTCCAGCTTGCAAAGCCAGCCCTTGGACAGTGCCTTTCTAAGGACCACAAGGAAGAGGCCAAATTGGATTCATTTTCAACGGTTCCCCTTCATTCTCTGTGGTGGATTCTTCTGTTCTATGCCTTGAAACACATCTTCAATGAGACTGCAAGTGATGGCTCTGAAGCCTCCAGGAAGAAAACAAAACCAAACCTGCCAAATTTCCGAATGAAAGCTGAAAGACATAATACATAGTAAATGTGTTTTTCTCTTCCAAACCTTTTTCAGGTAAACATAACATGTACAAGATATGGCCAATCCACACTGACTGAGTTTCCTAAAAACGGGCAGGCAGGGGTTATTTTTTGAGGAGAGGTTAATTCCACTACCAAATTAACTAGCTGAAGTTGAAGATAAATTGAACTTAGCATTTCAAACCTGTCCATGGTGCCTGCACAGGGTCTTTGCCGGCTTCTCGTGGTCCCCGAGGAGCAACTGGAGAGCAAGAGCTGGCCCGGAGGAGGCAGGACCCGTGGGTGCAGTGGAGATGCAGCACTTGAGGACAGCTTTTTGGTGTGCTTGTTGGGAGTTTTTGAAGAACTGTGTTAAACCCCAACTCCCTTGCGAGTGTCCCTTTTTGCCGGTGTGCTTCAGGTGCCCGGAGCAATGTGAGGGGGAGTGGGCCCAGGCTGGCCGAGAGCTGAGCCCCAGCAGAGCCCTGGCAGAGGCCAGAGCAGCACCCCCAGAGCCTGGCTGGAAGGAGGCACTTGCAGCAGAAGGTGACAGCAGCCCGGCCCTGGGTGCCTCTTCCTGGGCCAGGACTCATCACCCATGGCAGAGCCCAGCTGGGTGTGGCTGCTGCCGAGGGAATGGTGGCCGAGCTGTGGAATGCGCAGCCTGGGGGGATTGGCCATGCAGAGTCTCCGCAGGAGCAGAGCGGGGAGAACAGTGCAGTGCTGCTGGCTCCTCTGAGGATGCCTGCCCTTCTGCCAGTGCTCCTGTGGCTGCTGGGGCAGCTGGGAGAGCTGCAGCCCTGTGGGCAGAGGGGCAGAGAGCCGGGCTGCTCCACAGGCTCCTGCACGTCCTCTAAATAACAGAGCAACCGAAAAATCTTAACAGTGGGTGAGCAGCTCCAGCTCAGAAACATGGTTTTGTTTCTAAGAATAGATTAGTACTGAAGAAATAAATGAAACAGATTTCATTTGTAATTCAGATGTATTTCATCCTTTCCCAAGGGTTTGGTCCCCTTCCTGCAGGGTAATTTCCTTTACTCACCCACTTTCTAATGGTTAGGAGGAGTTAAACTCACCAAAAAAGGCAACAGCTCCTGTTTCAGATGGAAGCAGCCACTGCTCCATGGACCCTGAAACGCCCCCAGGCACGTGTGTGCATTT
>JAVTVJ010002239.1:0-11166 GCA_034509425.1 Eopsaltria australis | reverse complement strand
GTACATATTTATAGCTTTTAGGAAATTAGCATAATTAAGAGCACCAATAAGGAGAACAAGTGGCGATTCAATTCCCCCTCAGGTCCAGCCCCTTCCCTGGAGCCCCTCTCTCAGCACTGGCTGCACTCTGCTTATGAAAATGTACCTCAGAGTTGTTCTCGGCCTTGGTTCCCAGGAAGAACTGCGATAGGACAGGGCCTTGCAACCCCCTGGGGCTTGGAGCTCTGGAATTTGTTTTGTCTTTCTACTTAGGGAAAGGCTATGGAAAGGTACTGGAAAAACTAGCTATTAATATAGTAGGCTACAGAGCCACAAAAATATGGGCAGAGAGTACAGAGAACATATAAAAGAAAAAAGGCAGAAACCAAACGGCATCATTCCCCCCTTTTTTAGAGACTAACAAGACTCTGTCTTGTCTAGTCTCTACTCTACATTCAACCATACCTCTGGTTTATACAACTGGCTATCCCACTAGTTGTTACACAGATGCTAATTATAACTACAGTTACTATGAACATTTCTTTTATCTAGGTTCAGTTTGGTAACCATGAAGTGAGTGTGCTGAAGATATTCAAGGTTCAGTAAACTCTTTTGAAAGTCACTTGGTGAATTTGGTTGCTTTCAAATTTCAACCAAATTTCTAAAAATTTTTCATTCAATTTGCATGGAGCAACAACTTCAATTTAATGAATTTTTTGTAGTAGTAGGAAATTAAGAGCTGTTTTGTTTTGTCCAACAGCCTTTAATATGATTAAACATTTACATTTTGGAATCGCAGCTCATGGGCTGGGCCCAATCTTTATCTTGAGAACCCAAAACTTACAGGCCAGATTCTCAACTTTGACCAGGTTGTCCTTATGAGAACTTTTGGATACATTTTGGACTAGAGTTACGTACAAATTTTGGGATAAATTTGAATCGATTCTTCTTCTGAATGGGGTACAAAGAACCAGTTTAAATCATATCATCTCGAATTTGTATCAGTCTCTGTTTTCTGGCTGTCTATGGAGCAGACGTCTTCTTAACTCTGGAGCAGTGAATTCAAGGCTCTCTGCCAGCTTTGGACGTTTGGTGAGGTGATCAGGACTTTGGAATGACTCTTTTGACTTAGCTCATGGGTTCTTTGTCCTTCATTCAACATAGACTCAGTCTCTAGGCTTGAATGGTTGCTAGTCTTCCTTCCTTCTAGATGACTTTGCTCAGTTCTAGATCTTTCATTGATATAATCAGTTCAGCTTTTTGTGATGGTACATTTGATGGTAACACTTTTCTCATGGTTACCTGGTTCGTGGTTGTTACTGCATAACCTGTCTTTTGTTTGCCATCTAGCATGAAGCTGCTCTCATCTGCATACAGCTCCCAGGCTGGCACATCTTTCAGGTCTGCTCTGCTGGAATAGGCTTCTTCCATGGTCTGCAAACAGTCGGACTTAAATACATTATCAGTTAGTGCTGGGAACAGACATACTAGGATTGACAGCAAACGTTTTCAGAATAACATTATCCAGTTTCAGTAGCATGGCATAGGGTCCATGTCTTCTATGTTCACAGAACAAACTTACAGTGGGTTGCATGCAACTGTTGGATGTATCAATTCTTGGCTGCTGGTTGGATGCAGCAATTTTCAGTTGCTGACTGCCCTAGTTCTCCAGTTTCAGGATTATTTTACATAATAGTAAAGAGTCCTTGGTCTTTTTTACTCACAAGGATACAGGAGAAGGTCTTTTACAAATTTAACTCAGTAAACCATTCTAAGATATTTGTTAACACAGGACTCTGCTTACTTATAGCATGGTTTAAGGGAGCCTAAAAACGGCTTCTTGTTCTTTGGGCTCGGTGTTTCCCTTTTGAGTGCTTACCAGAGCAGACAAAGAGCGCTCGCTGCCCTCGCACGGCCGGGGACGGGCGCGGCATGCGGGCACCCCCGCCCAGGGGCACCCCCGGCTCGCCCGCGCTCGGCCCGTGCTGCTGCGCGCAGCGGCTCTCGGGTGTCCTTAAAACAAGCTCGTTACTGTGGAAAGTGCGATAGGGCCGTTCCTGCTCTTAGATCTCACACTCCCGGCCCGCTCTGGGCCGGTGCGGGCGGGCCCCAGGAGCAGCGAGTGAGCCGGGCCGTGGCCGCGCAGCGGCGGCCCCGCCTCCGCCAGAGCAGGGCCGAAGCAGCGCAGCGGCAGCCCCGGTCCCGGTTCGCTTCCTGGGACCGCTCCCCCGCGCATCCCCCGGCCGTGACCAGGGCAAGGGCAGGAATCACCTCCGCCCCTCTCAGAGTGGCTGGTGCCCCGCTTCTGTCACGGGGGAGTGACCGCCCTGCTCGCGGAGCCGTCCCGGAAGTCCGGGAGTCGCCCTTGCCTTAAAATCTTGGAAAAACTTTTTACAGATGGAACATAGAAAGTGGGGCTTCTCCCCCTTCCCTTACAATGGTGCGAACCGAGCTTCTCGCCCTCCACAAAACTTGCTGGACGTATCTCTCCTCCTCCCACTAAGAGCAGCGACACCAGCCTCTCACAACCTGTAGAAGGAGATTTCTCACTCGCTCCACCAAGGAGCAGGCTGGGCACCCAGCCGCTCCACAAACCTGTAGGAAGTGGGAATCTCTCCCCAGCCTCCCACCAAGGAGCAGGCTGGACACCGAGCCCCTCCACAAACCTGTAGGAAGTGGGAATCTCTCCCCAGCCTCCCACCAAGGAGCAGGCTGGACACCCAGCCACTCCACAAACCTGTAGAAGTGGATCTCTTCCAAGCTCCCACCAAGGAGCAGGCTGGACACCCAGCCGCTCCACACACCTGTAGGAAGCTGGGCCCATCCCCCACCTCCTACCAAGAAGCAGACCAGGCCTCCCCCGGCCGCTCCATGCCCAGATGTCTCCAGGCCAGCTTTCAATTCAAAACTCGCATGTGCTAAACATGAAATAAACTTCCGCACTGTGATTTGCTTTTCTCTACCAGTGAACAATCTCAGCCGAGATCACACACCTGCCTCCTCCCCACCAGCCGATCTCTGGGGCAGGTTGGAAAATCGGCAACAGGGAAAACTTGGAGAAATGATTTCAAAAGCAAATTTTCTCACCACCACGCCAGGTTGTCCTGGGATCGCTAACAATTACTGACTTTAAACAGATACACAATACATAAACAATACACACACATACAAACTACACACTACACAACGAAAAAAAAACCACCTTTATACTACCTCCTGTGGGATCTTGGAACCATGGTGTCTCGACCTCAGGCCCGTGGCAGGGAATTCTTTAGATTGCTGTCAGAAAGGAATTCCTTGCAGGATGTTTTCGGTCCAGAGGAAGGGTACCAGGTTCTCGTGTCCCTTCTGTGTGTGCCAAATAACTGTTGCCTATTCCCCCAGCCTGGAAAAGAAACTCGAGATCATTTTAGCAAGGAGGTAATATAAAAGGGGATCTTTATTTTGAAGGTCTTCAGGAGCAGTTATGGAAAGGTGTCCATAAAAGCCCAGCCCCTCCAGGGGTGAGTACATATTTATAGCTTTTAGAAAATTAGCATAATTGATTAAGAGCACCAATAAGGAGAACAAGTGGCGATTCAATTCCCCCTCAGGTCCAGCCCCTTCCCTGGAGCCCCTCTCTCAGCACTGGCTGCACTCTGCTTATGAAAATGTACCTCAGAGTTGTTCTCGGCCTTGGTTCCCAGGAAGAACTGCGATAGGACAGGGCCTTGCAACCCCCTGGGGCTTGGAGCTCTGGAATTTGTTTTGTCTTTCTGCTTAGGGAAAGGCTATGGAAATGTACTGGAAAAACTAGCTATTAATATAGTAGGCTACAGAGCCACAAAAATATGTGCAGAGAGTACAGAGAACATATAAAAGAAAAAAGGCAGAAACCAAACTGCATCACCGGGAGCACAGTGCCTTATGGCCGGGACACAAAAAGTGTCCCTTTTCTCTGAGAAAGAGAACTCTGCCCCCCAGTTTCTTGATGTCGTTTGGAGGAGTTTTGGCCCTGAAGCGGCAGCCAGGTCCTTCTTGGTGGGCAGCTTGGGTCTGCGAGGAATACTTTAATCATGCGAATTTCAGCCATCGCTGTCAACTCCAGATATGGGCCTTCGATGCAAACAATGGACGCATTTCCATGTGAAAGAAAACTTTTTTTTTTTTTTTTTTCAGGGTCCCCCCCCCCCAAAGGGGATGGCCCCCAAATTGGGGGGATTGGGGGGCCCCAAATTTTTTTTTAGGAGCATTTAGCTAAAATTGCAGCCAGAGTTCTATCTATGGCAGCTGGGTCTGGAAGATCTTGTCCATGAGCATTTCAGGTGGCGTCCGGTGTTGCCTTTGCCCCCAGCCTGGAAAAGAAACTCGAGATCATTTTAGCAAGGAGGTAATATAAAAGGGGATCTTTATTTTGAAGGTCTTCAGGAGCAGTTATGGAAAGGTGTCCATAAAAGCCCAGCCCCTCCAGGGGTGAGTACATTTTTATAGCTTTTAGGAAATTAGCATAATTAAGAGCACCAATAAGGAGAACAAGTGGCGATTCAATTCCCCCTCAGGTCCAGCCCCTTCCCTGGAGCCCCCCTCTCAGCACTGGCTGCACTCTGCTTATGAAAATGATTCGAGTTTCTCGGCCTTGTTCAGAAAGAACTGATAGACAGCTTGCAACCCCCTAGCTTGGAGCTCTGAATTTGTTTGTCTTCTGCTTAGGAAAGGCTATGGAAAGGTACTGGAAAACTAGCTATAATATATAGGCTACAGGAGCCACAAAAATATGGCAGAGATACAAAACAGTAATAAAGAAAAAAGGCAGAAACCAAACGCATCATTCCCCCCTTTTTTAGAGACTAACAAGACTCTGTCTTGTCTAGTCTCTACTCTGCATTCAACCATACCTCTGGTTTATACAACTGGCTATCCCACTAGTTGTTACACAGATGCTAATTATAACTACAGTTACTATGAACATTTCTTCTATCTAGGCTCAGTTTGGTAACCATGAAGTGAGTGTACTGAAGATATTCAAGGTTCAGTAAGCTCTTTTGAGAGTTACTTGGTGTAGAATTTGAGTTTGCTTTCAAATTTCAACCAAATTTCTAAAAAAAATTTTTCATTCAGATTTGCATAAGAACAACAACTAGTGTTAATGATTTTGTGGCTAGTAGGAAATTAAGAGCTATTTTGTTTTGTCAACAGCCTTTAATATGATTAAACATTACATTTGGAATCACAGCTCCATGGGCACAGGCCCCATCTTTATCTTGGGGCAAAACTTACCAGGCCAGATTCTCAACTTTGACAAGTTGTCCTTATGAAGAGCTTTTGGATACATTTTGGACTAGAGTTACATGCAAATTTTAGGACCAAATTGAATCCGCGTTACCAACTGTACAGATAGAGGTACAAAGAACAGTTTAAATCATTCATCTCAGATTGTTACAGCTCTTTTCTGGCTGTTGGAGCAGACGTCTTCTTAATCATGGCAGTGAATCAAGTCTCTGCAGCAGCTTTGGATTTGGTAGGTAGCAACTGAATGACTCTTTTGACTTAGGCTCGTAGATTACTGTCCTTCATTCAACATTAGAACTCAGTCTCTAGCTTGAATAGTTGTAGCTTCCTTCCTTCTAGAGACTTTGCCGAGTTCTAGATCTTTCATTGATATAATCATTCAGCCTTTTTTGATGTACATTTGATGATAACACTACTCAATGAGTACCGGCGTGGTTGATGTTACTGCATAACCTGTCTTTTGTTTGCCATCTCGCATGAAGCTGCTCTCATCTGCATACAGCTCCAGGCTGGCACATCTTTCAGGTCTGCTCTGCTGGAATAGGCTTCTTCCATGGTCTGCAAACAGTCAGACTTAAATACATTATCAGTTAGTGCTGGGAACAGACATACTAGGATGGACAGCAAACGTTTTCAGAATAACATTATCCAGTTTCAGTAGCATGGCATAGGGTCCATGTCTTCTATGTTCACAGAACAAACTTACAGTGGGTTGCATGCAACTGTTGGATGTATCAATTCTTGGCTGCTGGTTGGATGCAGCAATTTTCAGTTGCTGACTGCCCTAGTTCTCCAGTTTCAGGATATATTTACATATAGTAAAGAGTCCTTGATCTTTTTTTACTCACAAGATACAGGAGAAGTCTTTTACAAATAACGTCAGTAAACCATTCTAAGATATTTGTTTAACACAGACTGCGGCTTACTATGAGCGATGCGTTTAAGCGAGCCTAAAACGGATCATTCTTGTCTTTGGCTCGTGTGTTTCCTTTTGAGTGCTTACCAGAGAGACAAAGAGCGGCTCGCTGCCTCGCAGCGGGCGAGCGCGGCATCGGGCACCCCCCCAGGGGCACCCCGGCTCGAGCCCCGGCCTCGGCCCGTGCGGCGCTCACAGCGGGCCTCGTGTGTCTTAAAAACAAGGCTCGTTACTGTGGAAAGTGCAGTAGGGCCGTTTCCTGCTCTTAGATCTCACACTCCCGGCCAGCTCTGGGCCGGTGCGGGCGGGGCCCAGGAGCAGCGAGTGAGTCGGGCCGTGGCCGCGCAGCGGCGGCCCCGCCTCCGCCAGAGCAGGGCCGAAGCAGCGCAGCGGCAGCCCCGGTGCCGGTTCGCTTCCTGGGACCGCTCCCACGCGCATCCCCCGGCCGTGACCAGGGCAATGGTAGGAATCACCTCCGCCCCTCTCAGAGCGGCTGGTGCCCCGCTTCTGTCACGGGGGAGTGACCGCCCTGCTCGCGGAGCCGTCCCGGAAGTCCGGGAGTCGCCCTTGCCTTAAAATCTTGGAAATAACGTTTACAGATGTTGAACTAGAAAGTGGGGCGCTTCTTCCCTTTCCCTCCTACAATGCTTCCGCGAACCGATCTTCTCCGCGTTCACACAAACTTGCTCGGCAACGCACACCCACCCTCCGCCCCTCCACTAAGAGCAGGCTGGACACCCAGCTCTCCACAGACCTGTAGAAAAGACGAGAATTCACATACACACAATCAACCATCCACACCAACAAGAGCAGACACATAACCGGCACCCAGGCCGCTCACAAACCGAGGAAGTAGGAATCTCTCCCCAGCTTCCCACCAAGGAGCAGGCTGGGCACCCAGCCGCTTCACAAACCTGTAGGAAGTGGGAATCTCTCCCCAGCCTCCCACCAAGGAGCAGGCTGGACACCAAGCCGCTCCACAAACCTGTAGGAAGTGGGACTCTCTCCCCAGCCTCCCACCAAGGAGCAGGCTGGACACCCAGCCGCTCCACAAACCTGTAGGAAGCGGGGCCCATCCCCCACCTCCTACCAAGAAGCAGACCAGGCCTCCCCCGGCCGCTCCATGCCCAGATTTCTCCAGGCCAGCTTTCAATTCAAAACTCGCAAGTGCTAAACCATGAAATAAACTTTCGCACTGTGATTTGCTTTTCTCTACCAGTGAACAATCTCAGCCGAGATCACACACCCGCCTCCTCCCCACCAGCCGATCTCTGGGCAGGTTGGAAAATCGGCAACAGGAAAAACTTGGAGAAATGATTTCAAAAGCAAATTTTCTCACCACCACGCCAGGTTGTCCTGGGATCGCTAACACTTACTGACTTTAAACAGATACACAATACATAAACAATACACACACATACAAACTACACACTACACAACGAAAAGAACCACCTTTATACTACCTCCTGTGATTCGTTGAAAACCATGTGTCTCCGACCTCAGCCCGTTGGCAGGGAATTCTAGATTGCTGTCAGAGAATTCTTTGCAGGGAATAGTTTTCGTCCAGAGGAACGACCAGGTTTCCTGTCCTTTCTGTTGCAAATAATGTTGCCTTTTCCCCCAGCCTGGAAAAGAAACTCGAGATCATTTTAGCAAGAGGTAATATAAAAGGGGATCTTTATTTTGAAGGTCTTCAGGAGCAGTTATGGAAAGGTTTCCATAAAAGCCCAGCCCCTCCAGGGGTGAGTACATATTTATAGCTTTTAGGAAATTAGCATAATTAAGAGCACCAATAAGGAGAACAAGTGGCGATTCAATTCCCCCTCAGGTCCAGCCCCTTCCCTGGACCCCCCCTCTCAGCACTGGCTGCACTCTGCTTATGAAAATGTACCTCAGAGTTGTTCTCGGCCTTGGTTCCCAGGAAGAACTGCGATAGGACAGGGCCTTGCAACCTCCTGGGGCTTGGAGCTCTGGAATTTGTTTTGTCTTTCTGCTTAGGGAAAGGCTATGGAAAGGTACTGGAAAAACTAGCTATTAATATAGTAGGCTACAGAGCCACAAAAAATATGTGCAGAGAGTACAGAGAACATATAAAAGAAAAAAGGCAGAAACCAAACGGCATCACCGGGAGCACAGTGCCTTAGGGCCGGGACACAAAAAGTGTCCCTTTTCTCTGAGAAAGAGAACTCTGCCCCCAGTGATCTTGATGTCAAATTTGGAGAGGGTTTGGCCCTGCAAGGGCAGCCCAGTTCTTCTTGTGCAGCTTGGTCTGCGAGAATCTTAATCCATGCGGAATTTCACATGGGCTGTCAACTCCCAGATATGCCTTCGATGCAAACAAGGCGCATCCATGTGAAAGAAAACTCATCCCCAGATGCATGATGCCAGTTTTTAGAGCATTTAGCCCCTACAATTGCGCAGAGTTCTAGCTATGCAGCTTGGTTGGAAGGATCTTATCCATGCGCCATTTTCAGGTGCGTCAGTGTGCCTTTTCCCCCAGCCTGGAAAAGAAACTCGATATCATTTTAGCAAGGAGGTAATATAAAAGGGGATCTTTATTTTGAAGGTCTTCAGGAGCAGTTATGGAAAGGTGTCCATAAAAGCCCAGCCCCTCCAGGGGTGAGTACATATTGATAGCTTTTAGGAAATTAGCATAATTGATTAAGAGCACCAATAAGGAGAACACGTGGCGATTCAATTCCCCCTCAGGTCCAGCCTTCTGAGCCCCCCCTCTCAGCACTGGCTGCACTCTGCTTATGAAAATGTACCTCAGAGTTGTTCTCGGCCTTGGTTCCCAGGAAGAACTGAGATAGGACAGGGCCTTGCAACCCCCTGGGGCTTGGAGCTCTGGAATTTGATTTGTCTTTCTGCTTAGGAAAGGCTATGGAAAGGTACTGGAAAAACTAGCTATTAATATAGTAGGCTACAGAGCCACAAAAATATGGGCAGAGAGTACAGAGAACATATAAAAGAAAAAAGGCAGAAACCAAACGGCATCATTCCCCCCTTTTTTAGAGACTAACAAGACTCTGTCTTGTCTAGTCTCTACTCTGCATTCAACCATACCTCTGGTTTATACAACTGGCTATCCCACTAGTTTTACACAGATGCTAATTATAACTACAGTTACCATGAACATTTCTTTTATCTAGGTTCAGTTTGGTAACCATGAAGTGAGTGTACTGAAGATATTCAAGGTCCAGTAAGCTCTTTTGAGAGTTACTTGGTGTAGAATTTGAGTTTGCTTTCAAATTTCAACAAAATTTCTAAAAAAAATTTTCATTCAGATTTGCATAAGAACAACAACTAGTGTTAATGATTTTGTGGCTAGTAGGAAATTTAGAGCTATTTTGTTTTGTCAACAGCCTTTAATATGATTAAACATTACATTTTGAATCACAGCTCCATGGGCACAGGCCCAATCTTTATCTTGGGGCAAAAATTACCAGGCCAGATTCTCAACTTTGACAAGTTGTCCTTATGAAGAGCTTTTGGATACATTTTGGACTAGAGTTACATGCAAATTTTAGGACCAAATTTGAATCACGGTTACCAACTTTACAGATAAGAGGTACAAAAGAACAGTTTAAATCATATCATCTCAATTTGTATCAGTCTCTGTTTTCTGGCTGTCTATGGAGCAGACGTCTTCTTAACTCTGGAGCAGTGAATTCAAGGCTCTCTGCCAGCAGCTTTGGATTTGGTGAGGGTAGTCAGGACTTTGAATGACTCTTTTGACTTAGCTCGTAAGATTACTGTCCCTTCATTCAACATAGACTCAGTCTCTAGGATTGAATAGTTGCTAGTCTTCCTTCCTTCTAGATGACTTTGCTCAGTTCTAGATCTTTCATTGATATAATCATTTCAGCTTTTTGTGATGGTACATTTGATGGTAAAACACTTTTTCTCATGGCTTACCTGGTTCATGGTTGTACTGCATAAACCGTCTTTTGTTTTGCCATCTCGCATGAAGCTGCTCTTCATCGCATAACAGCTCCAGGCTGCACATCTTCAGGTCTGCTCTGCTGAATGTCTGAAACATCAGACTTAATACATTATCAGTTAGTGTGGAACAGACATACTAGGATGACAGCAAACGTTTTCAGAATAACATTATCCAGTTTCAGTAGCATGGCATAGGCGTCCATGTCTTCTATTTCACAGGTAAGAACTTCAGTGGTTGCGATGAACTGTTGGATGTATCCATATTCTTGGCTGCTGTTGCGAGGCGCAATTTTCAGTTGCTGATTGCCCTAGTTTTCCAGTTTCAGGATTATTTTACATAATAGTAAAGAGTCCTTGGTCTTTTTTACTCACAAGGATACAGGAGTAGGTCTTTTACAAATTTAACTCAGTAAACCATTCTAAGATATTTGTTAACACAGGACTCTGCTTACTTATAGCAGGGTTTAAGGGAGCCTAAAAACGGCTTCTTGTTCTTTGGGCTCGGTGTTTCCCTTTTGAGTGCTTACCAGAGCAGACCAAGAGCGCTCGCTGCCCTCGCACGGCCGGGGACGGGCGCGGCATGCGGGCACCCCCGCCCAGGGGCACCCCCGGCTCGCCCGCGCTCGGCCCGTGCGGCTGCTCACAGCGGCTCTCGGGTGTCCTTAAAACAAGCTCGTTACTGTGGAAAGTGCGATAGGGCCGTTCCTGCTCTTAGATCTCAAACTCCCGGCCCGCTCTGGGCCGGTGCGGGCGGGGCCCAGGAGCAGCGAGTGAGTCGGGCCGTGGCCGCGCAGCGGCGGCCCCGCCTCCGCCAGAGCAGGGCCGAAGCAGCGCAGCGGCAGCCCCGGTCCCGGTTCGCTTCCTGGGACCGCTCCCCCGCGCATTCCCCGGCCGTGACCAGGGCAATGGCAGGAATCACCTCCGCCCCTCTCAGAGCGGCTGGTGCCCCGCTTCTGTCACGGGGGAGTGACCGCCCTGCTCGCGGAGCCGTCCCGGAAGTCCGGGAGTCGCCCTTGCCTTAAAATCTTGGAAAAACTTTTTACAGATGGAACATAGAA
>JAVTVJ010002238.1:0-16092 GCA_034509425.1 Eopsaltria australis | reverse complement strand
AACACTGTTGTGTCACAACAGAGACGCTAGTGTCATAATAGGGCATCAAGGGTGTCACAATAGAGCACCTTTATGTCACAATAGAGCCACCATGGTGTCGCAATAGAGCGACTAGTGTCACAATAGAGCAACTCTACTGTCATAATAGAAACACAATTGTGTCACAATTGAGCCGCTAGTGTTACAATAGAGCCCAGAGAGTGTCATAATGGAGCCCAGAGAGGGTCGCAATACAGCCACTTTAATATCACTCTCGAACACCTATAGTATCACAATAGAGTCACTAGTGTCACAGCAGCTCCACTAGAGTGTCCCAGCAGAGCCATTATTGTGTCACAATAGAGCCACTATTGTGTCACAATACAGCAGCTATAGTGTCACAATAGACACTGTAATGTCACAAGTGAGTCTCTATAATGTCACAATACAGGCACCGTGGTCTCACAATAGAGCCACTATTGTGTCACAATACAGGCAAAATCATGTCTACATACAGCCCCTAGGATCTCATAATAGAGCCACTCTACTGTAACAGTACACCCACTATTGTGTCACAATACAACCACTATTGTGTCACAACAGATAATGAAATGTCACAACTGAGCCACTGTAATGTCACAATAGAGCCGCTATTGTGTCACAATAGAGCCACTAGAGGGTCACAATGGAGTCACTCTATTGTCTCAATACAGCCACTATTGTGTCACAATACAGCAGCTATAGTGTCACAACTGAGCCACTGTAATCTCACAAGTGAGCCACTGTTATCCCACAAGAGAGCCTCTAGTGTCACAATCGAGCTACTGCAGCTCCACAATACAGCCACCATTGTGTCACAATAGAGCCACTATAATGTCACAAGAGAGCCACAATGCTGTCACAATAGAGCCACTATTGTGTCACAATTATACAGGCAAAAATCATGTCCACAAGTACTGTGAATGTCACAATAGAGCCAATATGTGTACAATGCAGGCCACTATTTGTGTTCACAATCAAGGCATCTCCAGTCGTTCACAATAGTAGCCACTAGTAAACAATTAAAGACTGCCATTAGACTGGCCACAATACAGCCACTATTGTGTCAACAAATAGTGCGCACTGAAACAATAGACCACTAGACTCTCAAGAGAAAACCACTGTTGCGTCACAAACAGAGCCGTAGTTCATAATAGAGGCTCTAGCGGGTGTCACAATAGAGCACCTTTATGTCACAGTAGCAGCCACCATGGGTTCACAATAGCAGCCACGTTAGTGTCCCAATAGAGCGCGCGACTATGATCACAATAGAGCCACTCTACTGTCATAATAGAACACCGTTGTCTCACATTGAGCGCTAGTGTCACAATACAGCCAGAGAGGTTTTCATAATGGAGCAGACAGGTCGCAATAGAGCCACTTTAATATCACTCTCGAACCACTATAGTATCACAATAGAGTCACTAGTGTCACAGCAGTTCCACTAGAGTGTCCCAGCAGAGCCATTATTGTGTCACAATAGAGCCACTATTGTGTAACAATACAGCAGCTATTGTGTCACAATACAGCAGCTATAGTGTCACAATAGACACTGTAATGTCACAAGTGAGCCTCTATAATGTCATAATACAGGCACCATGGTCTCACAATAGAGCCACTATTCTGTCACAATAGAGCCACTATTGTGTCACAATACTGGCAAAATCATGTCTACATACAGCCACTAGGATCTCATAATAGAGCCACTCTACTGTAACAGTACACCCACTATTGTGTCACAATACAACCACTATTGTGTCACAATAGTGCCGCCACTGAAACAATAGAGCCACTAGATTCTCAAAAGAGAAACACTTTTGTGTCACAACAGAGCTGCTAGTGTCATAATAGGGTATGAAGGGTGTCACAATAGAGCACCTTTATGTCACAATAAAGCCACCGTAGAGTCACAATACAGCTGCTCTAAGGGAACAAGAGAGCGACTAGTGTCACAATAGAGCCACTCTACTGTCATAATAGAAACACCGTTGTCTCACAATTGAGCCGCTAGTGTCACAATATAGCCCAGAGAGTGTCACAATAGAGCCCCTAGAGTGTCACAATAGAGCCACTCGAATATCACTGTTGAACCACTATAGTACCATAATAGAGTCACCAGTGTCACAACTGTTCCACTAGAGTGTCCTAGCAGAGCCATTATTGTGTCACAATAGAGCAACTCTAGGCTCACAATAGAGCCACTATACTGTCACAATAGCACCACTACTACTGCCACTGTAGTGTCACAGTGCATCCACTCTAGTGTCATAATAAAGCCATTATTGTCTCACAATAAAACAACCATATTGCCGAAAAAGGGCCACTATTGTGTCCTAATAGATCCGCTATTGTGTCACAATAGAGCCACTAGAGGGTCACAATGGAGTCCTCTATTGTCACAAGAGAGCAACTAGAGTGTCACAAAAGAGCCACTATTGTGTCACAATAAAGCCACCATTGTGTCACAATCAAGCAACTGCAGTGTCACAATAGAGCAACTAGTGTAACAATTAGACTGCCATTATACTGCCAAAATACAGCCACTATTGTGTCACAATAGTGCCGCCACTGAAACAATAGAGCCACTAGACTGTCAAAAGAGAAACACTGTTGCGTCACAACAGAGCCGCTAGTGTCATAATAGGGCCCCTACAATGTCACAATAGAGCACCTTTATGGCACAGTAGAGCCACCATGTTGTCACATTAGAGCCACGTTAGTGTCCCAATAGAGCGACTAGAGTCACAATAGAGCCACTCTACTGTCATAATAGAAACACCGTTGTCTCACAATTGAGCCGCTAGTGTCACAATACAGCCCAGAGAGTGTCACAAAGGAGCCCAGAGAGTGTCGCAATAGAGCCACTTTAATATCACTCTTGAACCCCTATAGTATCACAATACAGTCACTAGTGTTGCAACAGTCCCACTAGAGTGTCCCAGCAGAGCCATTATTGTGTCACAGTCGAGCCACTCCAGGCTCACAATAGAGCCACTCTAGGGTCATAGTAGGGCCACTATACTGTCACAATAGCGTCACTATAGTGTCACAATAGCGCCACTAGAGTGTCAAAGTACATCCACTGCAGTGTCACAGTACATCCACTCTAGTGTCAGTTTATTAATGTGTCACATTATTGTGACACAATGAAAAAACTATAGGGCCACACGTGAGCCACTATTGTGTCCTAATAGATCCGCTATTGTGTCACAATAGAGCCACTAGAGGGTCACAATGGAGTCACTCTATTGTCTCAATACAGCCACTATTGTGTCACAATACAGCAGCTATAGTGTCACAACTGAGCCACTGTAATCTCACAAGTGAGCCACTGTTATCTCACAAGAGACCCACTAGTGTCACAATCGAGCTACTGCAGCTCCACAATACAGCCACCATTGTGTCACAAGAGAGACACAATGATGTCACAAGAGAGCCACAATGCTGTCACAATAGAGTCACTATTGTGTCACAATACAGGAAAAATCATGGCCAACAAAAGCTACTGTGATGTCACAATAGAGCCAATATTGTGTCACAATGCAGCCACTATTGTGTCACAATCAAGCATCTCCAGTGTCACAATAGAGTCACTAGTGTAACAATTAGACTGCCATTATACTGCCAAAATACAGCCACTATTGTGTCACAATAGTGCCGCTACTGAAACAACTGAGCCACTAGACTGTCAAAAGAGAAACACTGTTGTGTCACAACAGAGCCGCTAGTGTCATAATAGGGCATCAAGGGTGTCACAATAGAGCACCTTTATGTCACAATAGAGCCACCATGGTGACACAATAGAGCCACTCTAACAATAGAGCAACTGATGTAACAATAGAGCCACTCTACTGTCATAATAGAAACACCATTGTGTCACAACTGAGCCGCTAGTGTTACAACAGAGCCCCTAGAGTGTCGCAATAAAGCCACTTTAATATCACTCTCGAACCACTATAGTATCACAATAGAGTCTCTAGTGTCACAGCAGTTCCACTAGGGTGTCACAGCAGTTCCACTAGAGTGTCCCAGCAGAGCCATTATTGTGTCACAATAGAGCCACTCTAGGCTCACAATAGAGCCACGTTACTGTCACAATAGCACCACTAGAGTGTCACAATACTGCCACTGTAGTGTCACAGTACTACCACTCTAGCCTCACAATAAAGCCATTATTGTGTCACAATGAAACAACTATAGTTCCACAGTAGAGCCGCTATTGTGTCGTAATAGATCCGCGATTGTGTCACAATAGAGCCACTAGAGGGTTACAATGGAGTCACTCTATTGTCAAAAGAGAGAAACTGGACTGTCACAATACAGCAGCTATAGTGTCACAATAGAGACTCTGTAGTGCCACAAGTGAGGCACTGTAATGTCACAAGAGAGCTACTGCAGCTGCACAATGTAGCCACCATTGTGTCACAATAGAGCTGCTAGTGTCACAATAGAGCCACTAGTGTAACAATTAGACTGCCAGTATACTGCCACAATACAGCCACTATTGTGTCACAATAGTGCCGCCACTGAAACAATAGAGCCACTAGACTCTCAAAAGAGAAACACTGTTGCGTCACAACAGAGCCGCTAGTGTCATAATAGGGCATCAAAGGTGTAACAATAGAGCACCTTTATGGCACAGTAGAGCCACCATGGTGTCACAATAGAGCTACTCTGCTGTCATAATAGAAACACCGTTGTCTCACAATTGAGCCGCTAGTGTCACAATACAGCCCAGAGAGTGTCACAAAGGAGCCCAGAGAGTGTCCCAATAGAGCCACTTTAATATCACTCTCGAACCCCTATAGTATCACAATAGAGTCACTAGTGTTGCAACAGATCCACTAGAGTGTCCCAGCAGAGCCATTATTGTGTCACAATCGAGCCACTCCAGGCTCACAATAGAGCCACTCTAGGGTCATAGTAGGGCCACTATACTGTCACAATAGCGTCACTATAGTGTCACAATAGTGCCACTAGAGTGTCAAAGTACATCCACTGCAGTGTCACAGTACATCCACTCTAGTGTCAGTTTATTAATGTGTCACATTATTTTGACACAATGAAACAACTATAGGGCCACACGTGAGCCACTATTGTGTCCTAATAGATCCGCTATTGTGTCACAATAGAGCCACTAGAGGGTCACAATGGAGTCACTCTATTGTCTCAATACAGCCACTATTGTGTCACAATACAGCAGCTATAGTGTCACAACTGAGCCACTGTAATCTCACAAGTGAGCCACTGTTATCTCACAAGAGAGCCTCTAGTGTCACAATCGAGCTACTGCAGCTCCGCAATACAGCCACCATTGTGTCACAATAGAGCCACTATAATGTCACAAGAGAGAAACAATGCTGTCACAATAGAGTCACTATTGTGTCACAATACAGGAAAAATCATGTCCAACAAAAGCTACTGTGATGTCACAATAGAGACAATATTGTGTCACAATGCAGCCACTATTGTGTCACAATAAAGCATCTCCAGTGTCACAATAGAGCCACCAGTGTAACAATTAGACTGCCATTAGACTGCCACAATACAGCCACTATTGTGTCACAATAGTGCCGCCACTGAAACAACTGAGCCACTAGACTCTCAAAAGAGAAACACTGTTGTGTCACAACAGAGCCGCTAGTGTCATAATAGGGCATCAAGGGTGTCACAATAGAGCACCTTTATGTCACAATAGAGCCACCATGGTGACACAAAAGAGCCACTCTAAGGTAACAATACAGCGACAGATGTAACAATAGAGCCACTCTACTGTCATAATAGAAACACCATTGTGTCACAATTGAGGCGCTAGTGTTACAACAGAGCCCAGAGAGGGTCGCAATAGAGCCACTTTAATATCACTCTCGAACCACTATAGGATCACAATAGAGTCACTAGTGTCACAGCAGTTCCACTAGAGTGTCCCAGCAGAGCCATTATTGTGTCACAATAGAGCCACTCTAGGCTCACAATAGAGCCACGTTACTGTCACAATAGCACCACTAGATTGTCACAATACTGCCACTGTAGTGTCACAGTACAACCACTCTAGCGTCACAATAAAGCCATTATTGTGTCACAATGAAACAACTATAGTTCCACAGTAGAGCCGCTATTGTGTCGTAATAGATCCGCGATCGTGTCACAATAGAGTCACTAGAGGGTTACAATGGAGTCACTCTATTGTCACAAGAGAGCAACTGGACTGTCACAATACAGCAGCTATAGTGTCACAATAGAGACTCTGTAGTGCCACAAGTGAGGCACTGTAATGTCACAAGAGAGCCACTGTAATGTCACCATAGAGCTACTGCAGCTGCACAACGTAGCCACCATTGTGTCACAATAGAGCTGCTAGTGTCACAATAGAGGCACTAGTGTAACAATTAGACTGCCATTAGACTGCCACAATACAGCCACTATTGTGTCACAATAGTGCCGCCACTGAAACAATAGAGCCACTAGACTGTCAAAAGAGAAACACTGTTGTGTCACAACAGAGACGCTAGTGTCATAATAGGGCATCAAGGGTGTCACAATAGAGCACCTTTATGTCACAATAGAGCCACCATGGTGTCGCAATAGAGCGACTAGTGTCACAATAGAGCAACTCTACTGTCATAATAGAAACACCATTGTGTCACAATTGAGCCGCTAGTGTTACAATAGAGCCCAGAGAGTGTCATAACGGAGCCCAGAGAGGGTCGCAATACAGCCACTTCAATATCACTCTCGAACCCCTATAGTATCACACCAGAGTCACTAGTGTCACAGCAGTTCCACTAGAGTGTCCCAGCAGAGCCATTATTGTGTCACAATAGAGCCACTATTGTGTCACAATACAGCAGCTATAGTGTCACAATAGACACTGCAATGTCACAAGTGAGCCTCTATAATGTCACAATACAGGCACCGTGGTCTCACAATAGAGCCACTATTGTGTCACAATACAGGCAAAATCATGTCTACATACAGCCCCTAGGATCTCATAATAGAGCCACTCTACTGTAACAGTACACCCACTATTGTGTCACAATACAACCACTATTGTGTCACAACAGATAATGAAATGTCACAAGTGAGCCACTGTAATGTCACAATAGAGCCGCTATTGTGTCACAATAGAACCACTAGAGGGTCACAATGGAGTCACTCTATTGTCTCAATACAGCCACTATTGTGTCACAATACAGCAGCTATAGTGTCACAACTGAGCCACTGTAATCTCACAAGTGAGCCACTGTTATCTCACAAGAGAGCCACTAGTGTCACAATCGAGCTACTGCAGCTCCACACTACAGCCACCATTGTGTCACAATAGAGCCACTATAATGTCACAAGAGAGACACAATGCTGTCACAATAGAGCCACTATTGTGTCACAATACAGGCAAAATCATGTCCAACAAAAGCTACTGTGATGTCACAATAGAGCCAATATTGTGTCACAATGCAGCCACTATTGTGTCACAATCAAGCATCTCCAGTGTCACAATAGAGCCACTAGTGTAACAATTAGACTGCCATTATACTGCCACAATACAGCCACTATTGTGTCACAATAGTGCCGCCACTGAAACAATAGAGCCGCTAGACTGTCAAAAGAGAAACACTGTTGCGTCACAACAGAGCTGCTAGTGTCATAATAGGGCCTCTAGGGTGTCACAATAGAGCACCACTTTGTCACAGTAGAGCCACCATGGTATCACAATAGAGCCACGTTAGTGTCCCAATAGAGCGACTAGAGTCACAATAGAGCCACTCTACTGTCATAATAGAAACACCGTTGTGTCACAATTGAGTTGCTAGTGTCACAATATAGCCCAGAGAGTGTCACAATAAAGCCCCGAGGGTGTCACAATAGAGCCACTCTAATATCACTGTTGAACCACTATAGTACCATAATAGAGTCACCAGTGTCACAACTGTTCCACTAGAGTGTCCTAGCAGAGCCATTATTCTGTCACAATAGAGCAACTCTAGGCTCACAATAGAGCCACGTTACTGTCACAATAGCACCACTACTACTGCCACTGTAGTGTCACAGTGCATCCACTCTAGCGTCACAATAAAGCCCGTTATGTGTCTCACAATTAAAACAACCATATTGCCGGCCAAAAAAGGGCCACTATTGCTGTCGTAATAGATCTGCTATTGTGTCTCAATAGAGCCACTAGAGGGTCACAATGGAGTCCTCTATTGTCACAAGAAAGAAACTAGAGTGTCACAAAAGAGCCAATATTGTGTCACAATCAAGCAACTGCAGTGTCACAATAGAGCCACTAGTGTAACAATTAGACTGCCATTAGACTGCCACAATACAGCCACTATTGTGTCACAATAGTGCCGCCACTGAAACAACTGAGCCACTAGACTGTCAAAAGAGAAACACTGTTGTGTCACAACAGAGCCGCTAGTGTCATAATAGGGCCTCTAGGGTGTCACAATAGAGCACCTTTATGTCACAGTAGAGCCACCATGGTGTCACAATAGAGCCACGTTAGTGTCCCAATAGAGCGACTAGAGTCACAATAGAGCCACTCTACTGTCATAATAGAAACACCGTTGTCTCACAATTGAGCCGCTAGTGTCACAATACAGCCCAGAGAGTGTCATAATGGAGCCCAGAGAGGGTCGCAATACAGCCACTTTAATATCACTCTCGAACCCCTATAGTATCACAATAGAGTCACTAGTGTCACAGCAGTTCCACGAGAGTGTCCCAGCAGAGCCATTATTGTGTCACAATAGAGCCACTATTGTGTCACAATACAGCAGCTATAGTGTCACAATAGACACTGTAATGTCACAAGTGAGCCTCTATAATGTCATAATACAGGCACCATGGTCTCACAATAGAGCCACTTTTCTGTCACAATAGAGCCACTATTGTGTCACAATACAGGCAAAATCATGTCTACATACAGCCACTAGGATCTCATAATAGAGCCACTCTACTGTAACAGTACACCCACTATTGTGTAACAATACAGCCACTATTGTGTCACAATAGTGCCGCCACTGAAACAATAGAGCCACTAGATTCTCAAAAGAGAAACACTATTGTGTCACAACAGAGCTGCTAGTGTCATAATAGGGTATGAAGGGTGTCACAATAGAGCACCTTTATGTCACAATAAAGCCACCGTAGAGTCACAATACAGCTGCTCTAAGGTAACAATAGAGCGACTAGTGTCACAATAGAGCCACTCTACTGTCATAATAGAAACACCGTTGTGTCACAATTAGAGCCGCTAGTGTCACAATATAGCCCAGAGAGTGTCACAATAGAGCCCCTAGAGTGTCACAATAGAGCCACTCTAATATCACTGTTGAACCACTATAGTACCATAATAGAGTCACCAGTGTCACAACTGTTCCACTAGAGTGTCCTAGCAGAGCCATTATTGTGTCACAATAGAGCAACTCTAGGCTCACAATAGAGCCACGTTACTGTCACAATAGCACCACTACTACTGCCACTGTAGTGTCACAGTGCATCCACTCTAGTGTCACAATAAAGCCGTTATTGTCTCACAATAAAACAACCATATTGCCGCAAAAGGGCCACTATTGTGTCCTAATAGATCCGCTATTGTGTCACAATAGAGCCACTAGAGGGTCACAATGGAGTCCTCTATTGTCACAAGAGAGCAACTAGAATGTCACAAAAGAGCCACTATTGTGTCACAATAAAGCCACCATTGTGTCACAATCAAGCAACTGCAGTGTCACAATATAGCCACTAGTGTAACAATTAGACTGCCATTAGACTGCCACAATACAGCCACTATTGTGTCACAATAGTGCCGCCACTGAAACAATAGAGCCACTAGACTCTCCAAAGAGAAACACTGTTGCGTCACAACAGAGCCGCTAGTGTCATAATAGGGCCCCTACAATGTCACAATAGAGCACCTTTATGGCACAGTAGAGCCACCATGGTGTCACATTAGAGCCACGTTAGTGTCCCAATAGAGCGACTAGAGTCACAATAGAGCCACTCTACTGTCATAATAGAAACACCGTTGTCTCACAATTGAGCCGCTAGTGTCACAATACAGCCCAGAGAGTGTCACAAAGGAGCCCAGAGAGTGTCGCAATAGAGCCACTTTAACATCACTCTCGAACCCCTATAGTATCACAATAGAGTCACTAGTGTTGCAACAGTTCCACTAGAGTGTCCCAGCAGAGCCATTATTGTGTCACAGTCGAGCAACTCCAGGCTCACAATAGAGCCACTCTAGGGTCATAGTAGGGCCACTATACTGTCACAATAGCGTCACTATAGTGTCACAATAGTGCCACTAGAGTGTCAAAGTACATCCACTGCAGTGTCACAGTACATCCACTCGAGTGTCACTTTATTAATGTGTCACATTATTGTGACACAATGAAACAACTAAAGGCCACACGTGAGCCACTATTGTGTCCTAATAGATCCGCTATTGTGTCACAATAGAGCCACTAGAGGGTCACAATGGAGTCACTCTATTGTCTCAATACAGCCACTATTGTGTCACATTACATCAGCTATAGTGTCACAACTGAGCCACTGTAATCTCACAAGTGAGCCACTGTTATCTCACAAGAGAGCCTCAGTGTCACAATCGAGCTACTGCAGCTCCAACAATACAGCCGCAACGCCTGACAGACGTCACAGGCTCACGAATCCCGAAACCTAACCCTCACCCTAACCCCCACTACTGTCCCCCTTACCTGCCTCCCGGGTTTCCAAGTTGCATCGCTACCCACCATTGTGTCACAATAGAGCCACTATAATGTCACAATAGAGCCACAATGCTGTCACAATAGAGCCACTATTGTGTCACAATAGAGGCACAATTATGTCCAACAAAATCTACTGTTATGTCACAATAGAGCCAATATTGTGTCACAATGCAGCCACTATTGTGTCACAATAAAGTCTCCAGTGTCACAATAGAGCCACCAGTGTAACAATTAGACTGCCATTATACTGCCAAAATACAGCCACTATTGTGTCACAATAGTGCTGCCACTGAAACAATAGAGCCACTAGACTGTCAAAAGAGAAACACTGTTGCGTCACAACAGAGCCGCTAGTGTCATAATAGGGCCTCTAGGGTGTCACAACAGAGCACCTTTATGTCACAGTAGAGCCACCATGGTATCACAATAGAGCCACGTTAGTGTCCCAATAGAGCGACTAGAGTCACAATAGAGCCACTCTACTGTCATAATAGAAACACCATTGTGTCACATTTGAGCCGCTAGTGTTACAATAGAGCCCAGAGAGTGTCATAATGGAGCCCAGAGAGGGTCGCAATACAGCCACTTTAATATCACTCTCGAACCCCTATAGTATCACAACAGAGTCACTAGTGTCACAGCAGTTCCACTAGAGTCTCCCAGCAGAGCTATTATTGTGTCACAATAGAGCCACTATTGTGTCACAATACAGCAGCTATAGTGTCACAATAGACACTGTAATGTCACAAGTGAGCCTCTATAATGTCACAATACAGGCACCGTGGTCTCACAATAGAGCCACTATTCTGTCACAATAGAGCCACTATTGTGTCACAATACAGGCAAAATCATGTCTACATACAGCCCCTAGGATCTCATAATAGAGCCACTCTACTGTAACAGTACACCCACTATTGTGTAACAATACAGCCACTATTGTGTCACAATAGTGCCGCCACTGAAACAATAGAGCCACTAGATTCTCTAAAGAGAAACACTATTGTGTCACAACAGAGCTGCTAGTGTCATAATAGGGTATGAAGGGTGTCACAATAGAGCACCTTTATGTCACAATAAAGCCACCGCAGAGTCACAATACAGCTGCTCTAAGGTAACAAGAGAGCGACTAGTGTCACAATAGAGCCACTCTACTGTCATAATAGAAACACCGTTGTCTCACAATTGAGCCGCTAGTGTCACAATATAGCCCAGAGAGTGTCACAATAGAGCCCCTAGAGTGTCACAATAGAGCCACTCTAATATCACTGTTGAACCACTACAGTATCACAATAGAGTCACTAGTGTCACAACTGTTCCACTAGAGTGTCCTAGCAGAGCCATTATTGTGTCACAATAGAGCCACTCTAGGCTCACAAAAGAGCCATGTTACTGTCACAATAGCACCACCACAACTGCCACTGGAGTGTCACAGTGCATCCACCCTAGTGTCACAATAAAGCCATTATTGTGTCACAATAAAACAACCTTATTGCCGCAAAAGGGCCACTATTGTGTCCTAATAGATCCACTATTGTGTCACAATAGAGCCACTAGAGGGTCATAATGGAGTCCTCTATTGTCACAAGAGAGCAACTAGAGTGTCACAAAAGAGCCACTATTGTGTCACAATAAAGCCACCATTGTGTCACAATCAAGCAACTGCAGTGTCACAAGAGAGCCACTAGTGTAACAATTAGACTGCCATTAGACTGCCACAATACAGCCACTATTGTGTCACAATAGTGCCGCCACTGAAACAATAGAGCCACTAGACTCTCAAAAGAGAAACACTGTTGCGTCACAACAGAGCCGCTAGTGTCAAAATAGGGCCCCTACAATGTCACAATAGAGCACCTTTATGGCACAGTAGAGCCACCATGGTGTCACAATAGAGCCACGTTAGTGTCCCAATAGAGCGACTAGTGTCACAATAGAGCCACTCTACTGTCATAATAGAAACACCGTTGTCTCACAATTGAGCCGCTAGTGTCACAATACAGCCCAGAGAGTGTCACAAAGGAGCCCAGAGAGTGTCGCAATAGAGCCACTTTAACATCACTCTCGAACCCCTATAGCATCACAATAGAGTCACTAGTGTTGCAACAGTTCCACTAGAGTGTCCCAGCAGAGCCATTATTGTGTCACAGTCGAGCCACTCCAGGCTCACAATAGAGCCACTCTAGGGTCATAGTAGGGCCACTATACTGTCACAATAGCGTCACTATAGTGTCACAATAGTGCCACTAGAGTGTCAAAGTACATCCACTGCAGTGTCACAGTACATCCACTCTAGTGTCACTTTATTATTGTGTCACATTATTGTGACACAATGAAACAACTATAGGGCCACACGTGAGCCACTATTGTGTCCTAATAGATCTGCTATTGTGTCACAATAGAGCCACTAGAGGGTCACAATGGACTCACTCTATTGTCACAATACAGCCACTATTGTGTCACAATACAGCAGCTATAGTGTCACAACTGAGCCACTGTAATCTCAAAAGTGAGCCACTGTTATCTCACAAGAGAGCCTCTAGTGTCACAATCGAGCTACTGCAGCTCCACAATACAGCCACCATTGTGTCACAATAGAGCCACTATAATGTCACAAGAGGGCCACAATGCTGTCACAATAGAGCCACTATTATGTCACAATACAGGCAAAATCATTCCAACAAAAGCTACTGTGATGTCACAATAGAGACAATATTGTGTCACAATGCAGCCACTATTGTGTCACAATCAAGCATCTCCAGTGTCACAATAGAGCCACCAGTGTAACAATTAGACTGCCATTATACTGCCAAAATACAGCCAGTATTGTGTCACAATAGTGCCGCCACTGAAACAATAGAGCCACTAGACTGTCAAAAGAGAAACACTGTTGCGTCACAACAGAGCCGCTAGTGTCATAATAGGGCCTCTAGGGTGTCACAACAGAGCACCTTTATGTCACAGTAGAGCCACCATGGTATCACAATAGAGCCACGTTAGTGTCCCAATAGAGCGACTAGAGTCACAATAGAGCCACTCTACTGTCATAATAGAAACACCATTGTGTCACATTTGAGCCGCTAGTGTTACAATAGAGCCCAGAGAGTGTCATAATGGAGCCCAGAGAGGGTCGCAATACAGCCACTTTAATATCACTCTCGAACCCCTATAGTATCACAACAGAGTCACTAGTGTCACAGCAGTTCCACTAGAGTGTCCCAGCAGAGCCATTATTGTGTCACAATACAGCAGCTATAGTGTCACAATAGACACTGTACTGTCACAAGTGAGCCTCTATAATGTCATAATACAGGCACCATGGTCTCACAATAGAGCCACTATTCTGTCACAATAGAGCCACTATTGTGTCACAATACAGGCAAAATCATGTCTACATACAGCCACTAGGATCTCATAATAGAGCCACTCTACTGTAACACCACACCCACTATTGTGTAACAATACAGACACTATTGTGTCACAATAGTGCCGCCACTGAAACAATAGAGCCACTAGATTCTCAAAAGAGAAACACTATTGTGTCACAACAGAGCTGCTAGTGTCATAATAGGGTATGAAGGGTGTCACAATAGAGCACCTTTATGTCACAATAAAGCCACCATAGAGTCACAATACAGCTGCTCTAAGGTAACAATAGAGCGACTAGTGTCACAATAGAGCCACTCTACTGTCATAATACAAACACCGTTGTGTCACAATTGAGCCGCTAGTGTCACAATATAGCCCAGAGAGTGTCACAATAGAGCCCCTAGAGTGTCACAATAGAGCCACTCTAATATCACTGTTGAACCACTATAGTACCATAATAGAGTCACCAGTGTCACAACTGTTCCACTAGAGTGTCCTAGCAGAGCCATTATTGTGTCACAATAGAGCAACTCTAGGCTCACAATAGAGCCACTATACTGTCACAATAGCACCACTACTACTGCCACTGTAGTGTCACAGTGCATCCACTCTAGTGTCACAATAAAGCCGTTATTGTCTCACAATAAAACAACCATATTGCCGCAAAAGGGCCACTATTGTGTCCTAATAGATCCGCTATTGTGTCACAATAGAGCCACTAGAGGGTCACAATGGAGTCCTCTATTGTCACAAGAGAGCAACTAGAATGTCACAAAAGAGCCACTATTGTGTCACAATAAAGCCACCATTGTGTCACAATCAAGCAACTGCAGTGTCACAATAGAGCCACTAGCGTAACAATTAGACTGCCATTAGACTGCCACAATACAGCCACTATTGTGTCACAATAGTGCCGCCACTGAAACAATAGAGCCACTAGACTCTCAAAAGAGAAACACTGTTGCATCACAACAGAGCCGCTAGTGTCATAATAGGGCCCCAACAATGTCACAATAGAGCACCTTTATGGCACAGTAGAGCCACCATGGTGTCACAATAGAGCCACGTTAGTGTCCCAATAGAGCGACTAGAGTCACAATAGAGCCACTCTACTGTCATAATAGAAACACCGTTGTGTCACAATTGAGCCGCTAGTGTCACAATACAGCCCAGAGAGTGTCACAAAGGAGCCCAGAGAGTGTCGCAATAGAGCCACTTTAACATCACTCTCGAACCCCTATAGTCTCACAATAGAGTCACTAGTGTTGCAACAGTCCCACTAGAGTGTCCCAGCAGAGCCATTATTGTGTCACAGTCGAGCCACTCCAGGCTCACAATAGAGCCACTCTAGGGTCATAGTAGGGCCACTATACTGTCACAAAAGCGTCACTATAGTGTCACAATAGTGCCACTAGAGTGTCAAAGTACATCCACTGCAGTGTCACAGTACATCCACTCTAGTGTCACTTTATTAATGTGTCACAGTATTGTGACACAATGAAACAACTATAGGGCCACACGTGAGCCACTATTGTGTCCTAATAGATCCGCTATTGTGTCACAATAGAGCCACTAGAGGGTCACAATGGAGTCACTCTATTGTCTCAATACAGCCACTATTGTGTCACAATAGAGCAGCTATAGTGTCACAACTGAGCCACTGTAATCTCACAAGTGAGCCACTAGTGTCACAATCGAGCTACTGCAGCTCCACAATACAGCCACCATTGTGTCACAATAGAGCCACTATAATGTCACAAGAGAGACACAATGCTGTCACAATAGAGCCACTATTGTGTCACAATACAGGCAAAAACATGTCCAACAAAAGCTACTGTGATGTCACAATAGAGCCAATATTGTGTCACAAAGCACCCACTATTGTGTCACAATAAAGTCTCCAGTGTCACAATAGAGCCACCAGTGTAACAATTAGACTGCCATTATACTGCCACAATACAGCCACTATTGTGTC
>JAVTVJ010002237.1:0-78644 GCA_034509425.1 Eopsaltria australis | reverse complement strand
AGGAGGAGCGGGGGGAGAGACAGGCTGGTGGCAGGCAGTTCCCGATGGGCAGAGAGGAAAAAGACTCACAGCTGACAGACCGGCAGCTCCGTGCTGGCTTCTCAGGGGCCATGGGTTCAGCAGACAGCAGCTCCGACCGTCCCGCTCCGAGGGTCCCGAGCAAGAGAAGAGTGACCTCCCCCCTGCCCTTGCTTTTCAGTCTCTCCAAATCTCGAGTTGTCAAGCCCTGCTTCCATGAGGGGCAATTCTGCCCCACCCTGCCAAGGAGAAAGGCTCTAGCCTTGTGCTTTGTTTCTCTTAAGTACTCAGTCATTTGTGTTTTAGCAACTCATGGGAGAAAAATTCCTGAGGAAAAGAACTAAATCCAACCTTCAACATTCTCCACCCCGAATTTTTTCCCATGCAAACACCTTACATCAAATTTAAACCTTCGAGGTATATACATACATGCAGATATAGATACAAGCACGGTGTCATGAGTAGTTCACCCTAAAACAAGATCTCCTTGAGGTATGCATCGGGTCTCTCCATCTCTTTGCATCACCCACCAGGTGCAGCCTGGTCCCTGAGCAAAGACAACCCCATGGATGGGATTGTCTTTACTTGAGGCAGAGTTTACCCAAACAGTCTTTCCCAGCATACCTCTCATGTGTACTACTGGAACTTTATCTCCATCTGTTGTTTGCATGGGGTCAGAGTGGGCAGGCCCGGCCCGGTTGGAGGATCCTCGGGTGTTTACTAACCATGTGGCCTTTGCTAAATTAGTCTCTTAGTTCTTGAACGTACCCCCACCCAGTGCTTTCAAGGAGGTTTTAAGCAGGCCATTGTACTGTTCAAATTTCCCAGCTGCTGGTGCATGATAAGGGATATGGTACACCCACTCGATGCCATGTTCCCTAGCCCAGGTGTTTATAAGGCTATTTTTGAAATTAGTCCCATTGTCGGTTTCAATTCTCTCAGGGGTACCATGTCTACAAAGAACCTGTTTTTCGAGGCCCAGGATGGTGTTCTGGGCAGTGGCATGAGGCACAGGGTAGGTCTCCAGCCATCCTGTGGTGGCTTCTACCATTGTGAGAACGTAGCGCTTGCCTTGGCGGGTTTGGGGCAGTGTGATGTAATCAATCTGCCAAGCCTCTCCACACTTATATTTGGACCACCGTCCACCATACCATAGAGGCTTCACCCGCTTGGCCTGTTTGATTGCGGCGCACATCTCACAATCATGGATCACCTGGGAGATACTGTCCATGGTTAGATCCACCCCTCGGTCTCGTGCCCACTTATAGGTGGCATCTCTGCCCTGGTGGCCTGAGGCATGATGGGCCCATCGGGCTAGGAACAGCTCCCCTTTGTGTTGCCAGTCTATATCTATCTGTGCCACCTCTATCTTTGCAGCGTGATCTACCTGCTTGTTGTTCTGGTGTTCTTCGTTAGCTCGGTTCTTAGGGACATGGGCATCTACATGGCGGACCTTTACAGGTAGCTTCTCTACCCGAGTGGCAATGTCTCTCCATTCATCAGTTGCCCAGATTGGCTTTCCTCTACGCTGCCAGTTGGCCTTTTTCCACCTTTCCAGCCAACCCCATAGAGCATTGGCTACCATCCACGAATCGGTGTAGAGATACAGCTTTGGCCACTTCTCTCTCTCAGCAATGTCCAGGGCCAGCTGAACGGCTTTGAGTTCAGCAAATTGGCTCGACCCACCCTCTCCTTCAGTGGCTTCTGCAACCTGTCGCGTGGGGCTCCACACAGCTGCTTTCCACTTTCAGTTCATCCCTATGATGCGACAGGAACCACCAGTGAAAAGGGCGCAGCACTTTTCTTCATCTAGCAGTTGATTGTATGGTGGAGCCTCCTCAGCCCGGGTCACTTGTTCTTGCTCCTCTTCACCAGTGAGACCAAAGCTCTCACCTTCTGGCCAGTTCGTAATTATTTCCAGGATCCCAGGGCGGTTCGGATTTCCAATGCGGGCGCGCTGTGTGATAAGTGCGATCCACTTACTCCATGTGGCATCGGTGGCGTGGTGGGTAGAGGGAGCCTTTCCTTTAAACATCCACCCCAGCACTGGTAGTCGAGGTGCCGGGAGCAGTTGTGCTTCAGTGCCGATTACCTCCGAGACGGCTTGAACTCCTTCATAGGCGGCCAAGATTTCCTTCTCTGTGGGGGAGTAGTTGGCTTCAGACTCCCTGTAACTCCGGCTCCAGAATCCCAGCGGTCGGCCTCGAGTCTCTCCAGGCACCTTCTGCCAAAGGCTCCAGGACAAACCATTGTTCCTGGTTGCAGAGTAAAGCACATTCCTCACCTCTGGTCCCGTCCTTACTGGGCCAAGCGCTACTGCGTGAGTGATCTCCTGCTTGATCTGGGCAAACGCTTGTTGCTGTTCAGGGCCCCAGTGAAAATCGTTCTTCTTGCGGGTGACCAGGTAGAGAGGGCGCACAATCTGGCTGTACTCTGGAATGTGCATCCTCCAGAAGCCTATCGCCCCTAGGAAAGCTTGAGTTTCCTTTTTGTTAGTTGGCGGAGACATCGCAGTGATCTTATTGATGACCTCCGTGGGAATCTGGCACCGTCCATCTTGCCATTTTACCCCCAAGAACTGGATCTCTCGAGCAGGTCCCTTGACTTTGCTTTTCTTGATGGCAAAACCGGCCTCCAGGAGGATCATGATGATCTTCTCTCCTTTCTCAAATACTTCTGCTGCCGTGTTCCCCCACACAATGATGTCTTCGATGTACTGGAGATGCTCTGGAGCCTCACCCTTTTCCAGTGCAGCCTGGATCAGTCCATGGCAGATCGTGGGGCTGTGCCTCCACCCCTGGGGCAGCCGATTCCAGGTATATTGCACACCTCTCCAGGTGAAGGCAAACTGGGGCCTGCACTCTGCTGCCAGAGGGATGGAGAAGAACGCATTGGCAATGTCAATGGTGGCATACTATTTTGCTGCCTTGGACTCCAGCTTGTACTGGAGCACCAGCATGTCTGGCACGGCAGCACTCAATGGTGGAGTCACTTCATTCAAGGCATGATAGTCCACAGTCAATCTCCATTCCCAATCAGACTTGCGCACAGGCCAGATGGGGCTGTTGAAGGGTGAGTGAGATTTACTGACCACTCCTTGGCTTTCCAGGTTGCGGATCATCTTGTGGATGGGTATCACGGCGTCTCGATTCGTCCGGTACTGCCAGCGGTGCACTGTTGAGGTGGCAATTGGCACTTGTTGCTCTTTTACTCTCAGGAGTCCCACTGCATTTGGATTTTCCTATAGTCCAGGCAAGGTGTTCAGTTGCCTGATGCCCTCTGCCTCCACAGCCGCTATTCCGAAAGCCCACCTGAGTCCCTTTGGGTCTTTGTAATAGCCATTCCGGAGGAAGTCTATGCCCAGAATACATGGGGCCTCTGGACCAGTCACAATGGGGTGTTTCTGCCACTCCTTCCCGGTCAGGCTCACCTTGGCTTCCAACAAGGTTAATTGCTGTGATCCCCCTGTCACCCTGGCAATAGAAACAGGTTCCGCCCCCACATGTCTCGATGGAATTAAAGTACACTGCACACCAGTATCAACTAACGCTTCATATTTTTGTGGCTCTGATGTGCCAGGCCATCGGATCCACACTGTCCAAAAGACCCGGTTTTCCCGTGCCTCTTCCTGGCTAGAGACAGGGCCCCTCTAGCTCTGGTTGTCATTTCTTTCCTGGGCATACATAGTAGAGGTCCCCTTGAGGGGATCTAACAGATCGTCCTCCCTTCTGTAATATCTGGCATCTCGGTCACAGGAGGCTGAGGCTACCTTCACTTTAGTAGACCCCTGCCTCGGTTAGTATTTCCCTTTTTGAGTTGCTGTACCCGTGCTGCCAGGGTAGCAGTGGGTTTCCTATCCCACTTCCTCATGTCTTCCCTGTGGTGACACAGGAAGAACCACAGCTCAGATCGTGGGGTGTACCCTCTCTCCCTGGCTGGGGGACGCTGGGCTCTGACTTTGGGGCTTGTGACTCGCACTGGTGCCGCACTCATCATCCTCATCTCCTCCCTCACCTCCCTCATTATCTCCTCTCTGAGGTCTTTGACCACAGCAGAGACCTGAGCCTGCATTGGGCCACTGATCATACTATCATAATTCCTGAGTTTGGTGGCTATGGAACCCACTGTCTCTCGGTTGTCATCAGCATTAATTGTTGCAATGGAAATGGTGTATTGGGAGGACCCTAGCTTCGCCAAGTTCCACAACATTTGCCCTGTACACTTGACCTTGTTGGGGTCATTATCATGTTGTCCATCCCTCCCAAAGAGTACCTCCAATACTGCCACCTCCCTCAGCTGTTGGATTCCCTCCTAAAGGGTCTTCCATGGTCTTCTATGATGATACTCCTGCATTCTCTCCCTGTTGACAAACCTCTCTCTTACACTTATTAAAAGCCGTTCCCAGAGAGACAGGGGCCCGTCATCTCTTTCGAATACCTGATCCACCCCCGAGTCCTGGGACAAGGGTCCCATCTGCCTTGCCTCAATACTATCCAGCTGCACGCCCATACCCATAAGGTCTCAGACCCGAAGTAACCAGGTTGTAAAAGGCTCACGACCCCGTCACACAATGTCTTTTCGTAGATTACGGAGACTGTCATACCCCAGGGACTCGGTGGTGATTTCAATCCTTGGCCTCCCTACTGGTTGAGAGGGTCCTGCTTCCCCATCATTACTCACTGGCTGCTCTGGTTTGACCTTAGTCTTCTTTTTTTCCACAGGGGCAACTGCTGCTGGCTGTGGCTGCCCTTCTGGTCTGACTGGAGTCTGAGCAGTTGTAACGTCCCTGTGTTCCCCTGCTGCCCCATTAGACTCTCCCTCTTTGGGGTAGGGGGAGGGTTTCCCACCAGCTGGGCAAGTGTATTCCTTCAGCACTTGGCCCATCTCGCGTATCTCCTTTACCAGGGTCCCCACCCAATCCGGGTGGGTTGTTTCTGAGGTGGGTTGTGGGGCCGGGTCAGACTCTGTAGCAGCATCTCTAGAGTCTGGGGCCATGTCAGGTTCTGTGGCTGCATCTCTAGTTTCCGGGGCCAGGTCAGTTTCTGTGGCAGCATCCCTAGTCTCTGGGGCCATGTCAGGTTCTGGGGCCTCATCCCTATTGTCTGGGGTAGATGTCAGGGTGGCTATCCAAGTCAGACCCCCCTTATCCCTGAATGCTAAATAGAGCAGGCCTATCAGCAACACCAGCCATTGTATGGTATCATTAGCATCTAGAGAAGATTTGAACCCCTCAAAGATTGGCGGGATAGGCCCAAAGAGCTGGGTGAGGGGTTGTGAGAACATTTCTTTTGATGCCACTTCCTCACAGTAGGTACCATTATTAAAGTAACCCTGAAAACATGTCATTAGTGTGTGGTAGCTGTGAATCCACATGCCTGCCTTCCAGAGGAAGTTGAAAATCCATGAATTCCTCACCTTATCGACCCAAAACACAAACAGTACAACAGCCACCGTAGCCTTAGTTATAGGGCCCATGTTTAGATACGGGGCTACAAATGGGAGAGAGAGAGCCGTGACCACTTGCCATATGAACCGGGATAAGCTAGACCACATGGTGCAACCTAATGAGGTTCCTATATCCAGCACACAAAAACTGTGTTACTCAAGAACTGTTATCCTTTTTCCTCTCGATGCCCTCGAGCCCCACCGTTGGGCGCCAAAATCTGTCCTGGTTTGAAAGGACAGGTGTCTGTTAAGGAAGGCAGGAGCCTCTCTTGGAATGGGAAACTGTAACCCCTCTCCCTCCGAATTATTATAAATTTGAAATCAAGAGGCTCTCAGGCAAAGATATGGGAATAGGAATAACAGTTCTTTACTAATATCTAAAACAAGGATAACAAATAACAACAACTATAACGTTAACTAACAAACAGAACCAGAAACCCAGTGGCAGCCTGCTTGGCTTCAGGCACCTTTTCCTTTTGGTGCCAGTTCCAGTCACAGCCTGCAGGGGGCGCTCTGGGTGTGATGATTCCCCAGTGGCTGCAGGGGGCGCTCTGGGTGTGATGATTCCCTAGTGGCTGCAGGGGCGCTTTGGGTGTGATGATTCTCTGGCGGCTGCAGGGGCGCTCTTGGTGTGATGATTTCCCGGCGGCTGCAGGGGGCGCTCTGGCGTGAGCTCAGGTAGCACACGGCAATGGCGGCTGCCCGAGGCAGGGAGGGATGGAGGAGACCCCTTGCTCCACAGACCCTCGGGGGAGGGGGGCGCAGCTGGTGTCGGTGCCACAGCAGGATCCCCGGACACAGGGAGCTGGGACGGTAAGAGGTCCCGACGTGCAGGGGAAGCCCCACTACAATGTAGCGAAGAAACTCGGAGCGGCGAGGAGGAGCAGGGCAGAGGCAGGCTGGTGGCAGGCAGGTTGGCTCCCGATGGGGCAGAGGGCAGAGACTCACAGCAGACAGACCGGCAGCTCCGTGCTGGCTTCTCAGGGGCCGTGGGTTCAGCAGACAGCAGCTCCGACCGTCCCGCTCCGAGGGTCCCGAGCAAGAGAGAGTGACCTCCCCCCTGCCCTTGCTTTTCAGTCTCTCCAAATCTCGCGTTGTCAAGCCCTGCTTCCATGAGGGGCAATTCTGCCCTACCCTGCCAAGGAGAAAGGCTCTAGCCTTGTGCTTTGTTTCTCTTAAGTACTCAGTCATTTGTGTCTTAGCAACCCATGGGAGAAAAATTCCTGAGGAAAAGAACTAAATCCAACCTTCAACAATGCATCCAGGGCAACACTTGTCTGAGCACCAAAAAGGGATACAACCAGTTAATCCAGTCCTATGTCAGAACCAGTATTTGCTGCAAGCTGCACAGATCTTATGCAGGAAGGATGATTTTTATTCTGCCAGACTTGGACCAGTCTTACACTTAGCAGTTGTACTTCTAACAAGTGACTGTGCAGCACTTGCAGTATTTTGCAGAATATTGTTCCTGTGGTTACAGAAGTGGTTGATAACCCCAAAACTCCATTAATTTTGTCTTATTACCCCTTTGCCCTCCTAGCATGGGATGGAGGATGCCAAATCACTAGCTATTTCAACAAACCTATTTTATAATGGCACCACCAAAACAAATGATACAAAATTAGCTTTCATGGGTTAAAATGTTCATGAGACTTATTTAAATTTTGGGCTGAAGTTTCCAAAAGCTGAAAAATTTCATCAGAAAAAAAAAGGTCAAGTTTCCTAATTTGATAACTCAGGAATATGTTTATAATGTTTATAGAGTCAAAAATTTAATAGTTATGTCTTCTTTTAATCACCTGAAAATCTGAGTTTTTGTACTTGATGTTTTTCACTCAATTGCAAAATTCAGAGAAATGTCATGAAATCTAAGTATGAATAAGTTTCATACAGTTAGCTTCCACCAATGCACAAATATCCTGCAATGACATATTAATCATTGCTTATTAATCCTAATTTGCCTTTCTAGAAATAGCACACCATTCATTTGTATTATGTACACTATATAATTGTGTCCAAAAAGGATTACCTACTACATACAAATTGAAAGAGACCACAGACTAGACTAAACCATAATAGCCACTATATTTAGTATTAACTGAGGAAAAACTGAATTTTAAGTCATTTGATACTATATTATTTGCAAAAGTAACCAGGGCAAATACTATATTGCAAAATCTACATTTACTAGGAATATTCTGGCTGGAGAAACTGTGTTAATAATCAGTGGAACTGAACAAAGTAACATTTCCATGGTAAACTTCCTTTGGAGCTGGTGTATAATGAAGACAAATTTTCATTACTAAGAAAGCAAAAGAGTGTGTAGGTTACAAGTAGAACATACAAAAATATTATTGCAAGGTAACTGTATAAAAAGCTAGTAAACTATTAGGTTGGCAGGGAGAAGGGGAGGAGCAGGAATATTGTAATTGTAAAATGTTTTAATTTTTTCCAATATATGCTTGTTTTTTCCCTTTCTTTTTAAATGAATTATGAATTTAATCATAAAAATAGTGTATAGAAATATGCACTGGCATGCTTTATCTAGCATATTTAGCTGTCCTTATTTAGAAACTGTTTAACTAGCTGCCATGTTTACTCGAGACCACTAGAAGGTGCTCCTCTGTTGAAAGATAATTATTTCTGCCTGAATTGCTGTTACAAGCTAATTTTCCTCCGAGAACTGTGGTTCTGGCCAGCTGTTTACACACACTGTAATTGCAGCAGCCACCCCTGCTATAAAACAGCTGGACCTTGTCTGCTAATACCATTATCACAGCATGAAAATAACAGATCTGTTATAACTCATTTTCTGATAAATCAAAATCCCATCTGAGCAGGACTTTAGTTAGTTTTGTTGGAAGGTGAGGGGCATGGAAATTGTGGTGGAGCTAACAAACCACACAGTTTGTAAAGTTAGGAATCACAGAACCATTTAGGTTGGAAAATACTTTTATGATAACTGAGTCCAATCATACACCTAACGCCACAAGGATCAATCCAAAAGGATTGATAATTCATCTTCTATACACAACCTTACATGAGCCTCAACCAAGTTGTGATTTGGTTTGATACCCAGAGTGGCATTCTGGTAACCCCTGGCCACACACAGGCTGCCTTGGTCAGCTCTTTGCATAGGCAGTGTAGCCCTCAGCTCTGCAGAGACCCCTGACGCCTGCATTTGCTCTTTTGTGTGCCCTAGCAAGGCAAGCAGAAATACAGTCTCAAGAGAAGTTTGCTTTTTATCTGCAGCCTAAGAGATGGAAATCTGTAGACATCCCCAAGAGACTAGCACTCCTGTTTTACGCTCTGAATTTCAAGTCATACAAAAATTACCTCTAATTTAGATAAAAATTGCTCTGCCTTTGGCTGCCACAGAAACAAGGCTCATGGGATATAAGCCCCAAACCACTTCAAAGTAATCTCAGCTGGAACCTATCAAGGATAACATGAAGCAAAGTGGTAGGCATGGAGAAAACTGTAAATACTTTTTTATTTGCTGTATGGAAGTGACACAAAATTGAACGCTGTGCTAAGCCCTGAATTCTCCAGATCAGGAACTCCACAGACATTCCACATAAAATATTAGTTTTCAGTTCCTCCTCCCTTTTCTATACCTCTAGCACATTACAGCCAGGTGTGAATTAAGATCCATATCTTTTGTCACTTACATCTATGTAGCGGTGGTTCTGAACCAGGAAGGATTAGAGTCCCTCCATAGACTTGCAGAGGATGACGACTTCTGGTGGCATGTTCCACAGACAGAGAATTTCCCCCCTGAGCTGCCAGAGACAATAGTTTAGACCACCAAGCCACGAACCCCAAGTTCCTGCTATTGGTTCCTTGATTTGTCTGTGTCCCAGCTCTGGAACATTCCCTGTTACCCGGTTGTTCATTCATTGTTCTCTCTTCCCCCCTCCCCTCCCTAAACCTCATTTGACTACGCACCCTGGACCCTCCCTTGTATTGCCCCTGCACCCTCAGATTATTGGATGTTATCCCTCCCTTAAATACCCATGTCATGAGCTATTCGAGGCTCTTAGTCCCTGAGCTCCCTTGGGGATAATAAACCTGCCGAACCCTCATACTAAGAGTCCTCCTTCTTTGGGTAGTTCTTTGCTATCCTGCAGTGCTCTGAGGGCACCAACACCTCAGCCCGACGCAGATTAGCGGAGCCCACCGTCGGCTCCCCGAGGAAGCCTCCCCGATCGGAACGTGGACGGCTTCTCAGGGTCGCGCTAGCGCTCTGCCGCCAGGATCAGAGCGGGATTAAGAAGCAGGGAACGCAACACATCTATGAGCATAGATTAGCAAAAAAGCTAAGATATTTGTGGAGTTTTGTTATTTAAAACTGTGGTCTCTCAATTTTTAGGCCTTTTACTCAAGTAAGCTAAAATTAAATATTGTAGCTGCTGTGACTCTCTAGGAAATTTTTTCTCCATCTTGCCTTACCTCTTTACTCCCTCACTGCCCTAATTATTTTTTTCGTTATTTGTTTAGCATGTTTGGCTTTACCTGAATCTTGTATAGATTTAATTTCTTCTTTGCTTTACTATAAAACAAAAGTGTGCTTCACAGTAGACAGACATTGCATCAGTGTCCCAGAAATAGAAAACATTATTTAGCATGTACATAAGTGAGCCTAAAAAGCCCTAAGCAGCTGGCCTCTTTGAAAGATCCTACCCCAGTGCTGCAGATGAAAGATAAATTCAAGGCTCTGCTGCTCCTCTACTCAGATGTCCAGCCTGCTCCTGGGAGACTCCTTTCCCACATAAAGGCACCACTCTGACAGCCTAAGGGGACCTTTGAAAGGACACAGCATGACCAAGGAAATCATGTTCTCCTAGGGACTCTCCAGCAGGCACATGGCAAGGTGATGTTCCACACTGATATCCTCTCCATCTCCTCCTTGTATGGAATAATGATACATGAAATTTGCCCCTGCACTAGCTTGCACCTGCACTATGCCCATCAGGCCACATCTACTAAGAATAAGCTCACTTCTATTTTTGGAAATTGGGGAATGGAGGCATCATTACAAAATCACTCCCAGCTTCAAATGGAAAGAAAAACCTGAAAGTCATGTCAAAAAGATCAAAACACAGGTTTGACACATCAATATGAAGTAGCAATTAACTTATTTTTAGTTTTCAGTCACTGGAGGCTAAATATTATCTAGAGCTTTCCCATTATGGAAAATCTGACACACGTACCTCTTCTTGCACTCTTATGCTACTGTTTGGGGAGTGGGAGATGCACCTCCAGTAGAATCAAAGCTATCATCGAAGACAGAATAATCTTTTTGTCGATACTGCCTGTATCTCTCCAATTAAACTCTGTAATTTACTACTCAAAGACTTATTCCACAACTAAGGATAAATTAAGACAACATCAGTCTTCCCATTGAGTGTGAAAAGAGGAAGCAGTGAGATGTTACGGCTCTTCTAAAAATAAGAGTAAGAGAAGAAATGAGGTCACTTGCATGCTTTTCATTTATATTTGAAAGGTCACTTGTGGTCTCCCTCATGAATGATGTAAAGTTTAAAATAAACTGATATCTTAATTACTGTCAGCTTGCCAGAGCTGGAATCTGATGAGCCTGCAACTCATTCAGTGGCTGGCTGAGAGCTTCTTCTTTTTATGTTGCCTTCTTTTTTTATTTTTTTTTGTTTGTTTTGTTGTTTTTTGTTTTTTTGGTTTTTTGTTTTTGAGGATTCTGGCTCTCAGAAATGCTTGCTCACAGTCATTTTTGTGTTATTATTAGCAAACTGTTAGACTAGCCCCTTGGCACACATTTTGTAGTACCAAAATAATTTTATTGTATTGCTTCAACATTTCAACAAAAGAGGTGAATTGACTACGAGACAATCACAGCAGATCTTGAATACCTTCAACAATAATTAATTTGGTCACTGTTATCAAAATACTGAACAGGCTCTTGAAGACAGTATTTTTTACCAGCTATCGCATTAGTTGTTTTGTATTAGACTGAAGTCATCAATGGAAAAGAAAGAGCAGGAAAAAAGTTGCTGGGTATTGACAGTCCTTACTGTAATGTAAGACAAGAGAAAAGAATATGCTCTATCAATCGGCTTAGAATTTTATGCAAGCATTGCCATACGCACACCACTTGTTTCTACAGATGGTGGTATAACTGTTTCTATCACTACTATCAAACAAGAATGGGAAACAATCTGACCTAAAAACAAGCATGCAAAAATATTAACAAATCTATGGGAAGCTTCTCTGGCAAAAACAGATCACATGTTTCATTAGCTATTTCACAAGCACCACTATGAAAGTGATATGCCAACACTAGCAGCAATACCACTGCCCAGATTTTACACTAACATGACCCCTAATATATCAGGATACCAACTAAGCATATATGTAAAATTGTATGGATTTATCCTGTTACCTGCCTAAGATCCATTTTTCCTATTTAATGCACCATCATCCTGACTAAATCCCAGTCTGCCTAATTTCCTCTTGCAATCTTCATTCAGTTGATACACCTCTTAAATTTCAGCATAAAAGCAGACACTGAAGAGTCTGCTTTTAAGACATTTGCATGATCTTTTAGAGCCTTCCAGACACGATGTTTGACAGAAAGAGTAATGTTTCCAGACAGCATATCCTTGCTGGGTGTTTTGTTTGAAACCATCTATTGTGAAATTGCTCCCAGCATGGCACTACTGTCCATTAAAAAATCTGTAACATTTGTGTGTGCCCACAGTTCAGTGCAATTCCTATAATGAGTGCTTTATTCATTTATCCCAGTGTTTACGAAGTTCAGATTATCATTTAATTTTAAACAAACTGCATACTGTGAACATTTGTAAGAGAACAAACCATTAAATTCAACATTTATACAACAGTTCTAATTTACCTGCTGTATTATGATTCCTCCATTTTAAGAAATGCAGATTTAGTTTTATATATCTTGTTTTCTGTATTTTTTTATAACACATTAAGTATTTAGTTTTTCCATCCACACCATTTAGAAAGGAACTTACAAGTATAAATCTAAGCACACTCATTGGCAATTGATTCAAATAAAAATATAATACAAATACAATCTCTGTAATCAGGCTTTTAACCATATTTTAATACATCTTTAGAGTCAGAAAAATGGGCAGGTAGAAATATGTACGTTTTGTAGCAAGTAAGTTTTTAAAAACTGATGTATCTAGTACGCAGCATAAACTAAGGATTATTACACATAAGGATGAGTCAAAGCAAAAATGCTGGACTGAAAAAAATAAGATATTTTTCCAAGTATACTGCCATTTATGCATACTGCTAAAAGTCTATTCAAATTTAAGACTATTTTAAATTTAGATGATAGATCATGTTTATCTATATTGATGCAAAATGCACAGCCTGAACTTTGGGCCAAAAAACTCCCCACTGAACTCAGAATTTAGGTCTGAAGTAGTGCAGAACAGCAACTGTGTGTGTGCTGAGCAGGTGCCAATTTAAACATACACTTTCTACACCTTAAACACTGTGCTATTTTCCATACAATGCCCCAGAGCAATATGAAAAATAGGCATAAGCTTATTTAGGAATTTCTTTTAAGTCAAGAGATGAATGCATTTTTTGAATGCTTAGTGTCATCAAATGGATCAGTTTGTAAGCTCTCTCTGGTTTAAATAAAGCAGAAAATTCATCAAGAAATTACCACTTTCCCTTATCTCAAGTAATTCTCTCATACAGAAAGAAAAAACAAACCAAAAGGGCTAGATATCTTTATTTTTCATTTCCCCAAACTTCCAATATTCTTCTATGACCTTTCACTTTCCATTGCAAAATAAAAAGCACAGCAGAACACAATACTTAAACAAATAGAAGATATGCTTATTGATGGATCAAAATAATACAGTGGATAACAGCCAAAAGACACTGTTAAAATTCTTCTTGTTCTGACCACATTCCATGAAGATATAAAGAATGTACTGGTTAAGGGCTATTTTCCATAGAAATGTTTATTGTGGGAGATGTTTATCAAATGAAGTAAGCTACTTCTTGACTGAAGAACAAGAAAAGTAATTATTTTCTAAACTTGTTTTAAGTCATGAGGAGTGTCTTGAAGGATTCCCTGAAGATAATACTGCTCAAAGGTTGCAGCGAATATTATCAACAGAAAACATCCCACTGTCCTCCAGTCGAGAGCTCTACTTCTCATCAATATAGTTTACCTACTCCCTTCTCTCTCTGTAAACTCAGTGTGATAAAGCCTAAATAAGGTTTCCAGCACCTGTCTCCTTCCACTTTTAGACACATAAGATGCTTGAACTTATTTATTTTATTTTTTTAGTCCATGACAGTCATGGCTATCAGGCAGTGGCTGTCACTGATGGTAAACTGTATTATGACACAGTTCTAGCTTCACTATTTTTCTAGTTCCTATGCAAACTCAGCAGCAAGAAATACAGAAAACAAGGAACAAAAAAAGCAGAAATGGCATAGAGAAAGAAAATCCTTTCCTTTCCTCTTCATTTTAAGTGAGATGTGCAGACTAATCCTTTTCATTTTCAATTTGCAGCCTACACAGCAAGCCGAGATCTGACAGGGGGGGATTGACTGGTGCTATTTGGTTTCCTGACTGCAGGAAGTTATACACAGGCCACCAGAAACAACCAGTCACAATTTCCTCTACAAACAGAGTTTAGCAGAGAAAAAACCAAAATAAATAAACAAGGATTTAAAACCAGAGTGGTTCCAAGCAATAATACATTAAAAAAAAAAAGTTAAATAGAAAAAAAATTACAAAAGTAGCAGCTACTTAGAAAAACAGACTAGGGAAATTAAAACCAATAAAGGGGTGAATTCATTAACTGCTTGATTCCAGAAGATACAGAGGACATTCGATAAGGATCTCAATAAAAGGAGTGATTTCTAGGCAATGAAGTCATTAAAGTAGTAGCAAATAACAGGCAGAAAACATTTCAGCATGAGCTGTAGAAATCTTCTGGAGACACAAAGATAACTGAAGCTGTAAACCCACATTCTCATCAAAGCAATCTCTATCCACACCAGCCACACAGCCACATCAGTCAGCAATACAGTCAGCTCTTCAGTCACACTGCCTGCCATCTGCTCACTGTGTATCACAAGCAACAGCACATTTCCACTGCCACACTGTGTGGGTGCAGTCCCACAGCCCTCAAGCCAACACAAGGTACGGCTGCCACAGCCCCCAGCTATCCTGGCTGCACAGTCCTTGGCTATTTCACCAGCACCGGTGATAGCATAGGGTTAAAATGTTTCTAAAATCGCGGTAGTTGAAGTAGGCCTTGAGAACGGGAGTGGGCATTGTCTTTGATTCATGGGAACCTACACCTGTGTACCCACCCGTATAGTAGATGATGAAGTTAAATGCGATAATTGCTTATAATGATGTTAAATGCAATAATTGCTTATAAGAATTATGAGAAAGGAACAACGATCATGAGAAGTGTTGGGGGAAGGGTGCTTAAACTCATGCTTGGGTAAAAACAATATACGCAATAGAACAATATCAAGTTGATGATTAACATATGATTATACAACAGTTATGTAAGAAAAGAGTATAAAAATGTATCCATCATGAATCCATGTTGGAATCAATTTGGGTCTGAACCCCGATTCCCAGAGCTCTTCAAATTAAAGCACCTGCATATAATCATCCAGTGATTGTGTTTCTACGCTAACATTTTGGCGACCCCAGACGGGACCCTGTGAGTGCTGCTGAGGACCCCACGACCTGGTCACGCTCCGGCCGGCACCGAGGGATTCTCGGGGAGCCCATCAGCGCCGCGACCCTCTGCCGCTCACAACATCCCCTGGAGAGGTAAGGTAGTTTTTCTTCTGGTCTGGGTGCCTGCCAATAAGACGCGGCAAAAGCTACGCTTGGTTGGGCTAAGGAATTCCTGGTAAATGCCTAGGTGCCGTCCGTAAGACAATTGCGAAAGCATTGCGGGGTCGGCAGTGGAGACTTTGGTAGCGGTAACATGGAGAAGATTAAAGGGATTATGGGTGGCAATGCCCCCATACCACATACTTCTCCTCTGGGGTGCTTATTAGCACACTGGAAACAAGGTAATTTTGACCAAGGATTACACAAGGATAAGCTGATCAACTATTGTAACACTCAGTGGCCAAAATATGTTTTGCAGAACGGGAAACAGTGGCCTGAAAACGGGTCTTTGCAATCTGACTTAATTTCTCACTTCTTGTTGTTTTGTAAGCATGAGGGAAAATTAGATGAAGTTCCATATGTTGATTTATTTTTCTATTTACGGGAAAAATCAGAGTGGCTGATTGAGGGTGGCTTAATGATTACTATGGTACCTAACAACAATAAGTGTGTGGCCTGTGTCCAAGGGAAACATCGTTTAGAACACCTGGCACTGAATGAGTCTATATCGGAGGAATGATATGTAGGGGGACTTACTGGTAGCACCAAGGGAATCTAACCCTACTTCATCTGGCCTTATTTCACATGATCCACTTACTCCTCCTACTGAAACTGATCTACTTACCCTTCCTGTTCAAAGATACCCTCCACCCCCACCTATGCCTGCCCAAGGATACCCCCCTTTCCCACCTATACCTCCCCAGGGATATCCTCCCCTTCTACCTACGCCCTCTTCACCTGCTTATGGCACCCCTTTACCGCCTTCACCCAGAAGTAACCAAGGTTTAGTTACAATACAGAGACATGGGGGAGGGGGTGCGGAAGGGGTAAATAGCAGTGAGAGTGATGAGGATGAACCAATATCCTACCACACACGGTCCAGATTGGCCCCAGCTTGGCCTAAGACAGGAAAGGGTTTGTTAAGAACAGGTAAACAAAAGAAAACCATAATTGCTCCTTTGAGACAAGGTGTGGGGGTGGACAGACTGGTTTTTGTAAAGGTACCCTTTTCTCCAGGAGATTTAGTGATATGGAAGCAGTCAGCTGGGACCTATAGGGAAAATCCTGATAAGGTAGCCAGGGTGATGAAAATTATTATGAAAACTCAGAATCCAGACTGGGATGACATCCAAGTGATATTAGATACTTTAATGGACTCTACTGAGAAGGAGATGGTGCTTAGAGCAGCTAAGGAACGGGCAAGGGAAGATATTAATCAGGGACTAGTGACAGGAACTCTAGATTATAATTTTCCCACCAAGGATCCATTGTGGGACCCTAACGACCCATCTGGAGTAGACATGATGAGGCTAAAGAAATATCAAGAGTGGGTTCAGATAGGAGTTCAAAATGCTATACCTAAAACTATGAATTGGGCAAAGTTGTATGAAATAAGACAAGATAAAAATGAGTCCCCCACTGCATTTTTAGAGAGACTTAAAGAAGCGGCCAGGAAACATAGTGACATCCAAATAGACACAGAACCAGCCAAAGTTCAGCTTGCTCTTATCTTTCTTGATCAGTCACAGGATGATATTAGGAAAAAGTTACAGAAACTGGAAGGGGAAGAGTTAAGAAATCTGGACAAGCTACTCGAAGTAGCTTGGAAAGTTTATAATAATAGAGAAAAGGAGATTAACAAGCAACAGGGGCAGCTCTTGGCAGTATTACAGGGGAATTCAAGGGAAGGTACTAGAGGCGGGCGAGGCAGAGGTATGGGGAGAGGCGGGTTGGGAAAGGGCCGTGAGAGACCATTGGTTTTTAATGAATGCACCTATTGTCATCTCCCTGGGCATTGGAAGCGCGAATGCCCAAACCGGTTTGACCAAGGCAATCAGTTCCAGCAGGAAGAGGTTGCCAAGGTGATGATGTTTTATGCTGGGAAGGAAAAATCTATGCCCCAAGAACCTCTGGTAACTTTACAATTAGGAGATAAAGCTGTAAAATTTTAATTGACACAGGAGCGACACACTCAATTTTAAATGATCTAGAAGGACAGATCGGGAACAAATCCACCACAATAGTTGGGGCCACAGGAAAGGAGGAAAATCGGCCATTCCTGCAACCCCTAGACTTGTGCTTTGGGAACAAAGTACTGACACATGAATACTTGTACGTACCTGAATGCCCCATTCCACTCCTAGGTAGGGATCTATTGGCAAAGCTGGATGCAGTAATAACTTTTGAGAATGGGGAACTGTTAATGAAAACACCAGAGTCAAAGAGGGGAAAAATCTTAATGATAAAAAAGAAACCAGTCCCTACAATCCCTAAGGAAGTAGAAGATGCCATAATCCCCTCAGTATGGGAAACATATACCTGGAAAATCTAAGTTAGCACAGCCAGTACATGTAGAGTTAAAAGAGGAAGCAAAAGCCGTACAGGTCAAACAATATCCTATAAAACCAGAGGCACGGCAGGGAATAGCAAAGACTATTGATAAATTCCTAAAATATCAAATTCTAGAAGAATGCAAATCAGAATATAATACACCAATATTCCCGGTAAAGAAACCTAATGGGGATTACAGGCTAGTACAGGATCTAAGAGCAATAAATGAAATAACCAAAGACATTTATCCGGTAGTTGCCAACCCCTACACATTGTTAACATCCGTAAAAGAGATATCTAAGTGGTTTACCGTAATCGATCTAAAAGATGCCTTTTTCTGCATACCCCTTGACAAAGAAAGCAGGAAACTGTTTGCCTTTGAATGGGAAAATCCAGAAAACAGAAGAAAGACCCAGCTCACGTGGAATCGGCTCCCCACGGGTTACAAGAACTCCCCTACCTTATTTGGAAACCAACTGGCAAAGGAGCTGGAGGTCTGGACCAAAGAAGAGCAAGTACTGAGAGACCAATACCTTTTTCTGCAGTATGTTGATGATATACTGATAGCAACAGAAGAAAAGGCAACCTGCATAAAGCTAACAATTGAGATTTTAAACTCACTGGGCATGGGAGGATACAAAGTGTCTAAGGAAAAAGCACAAATTGCCCAACAGACTGTAATTTACCTGGGATGTGAAATCTCACAAGGACAGAGAAAATTAGGTGCTAACCATATGCAAGCTATTTGTGCTATTCCAGAGCCCCAGAATCTCCATGAACTGTGAGTCTTCCTTGGAATGGCAGGATGGTGCCGCCTGTGGATCATGGACTATGGGCTAATTCCCAAACCCCTGTATGAAGCTCAGAAGACGCAACTGTTCAGCTGGGGCAAGACACAGAAAGAAGCCTTCCTAAAACTGAAAGAAGCATTGACAACTGCCCCAGCGTTAGGATTACCTGATCTGTCTAAAGACTTTCAGCTGTTTGTGCATGAAAGGCAACACCTGGCACTGGGAGTCCTGACCCAACGTCTGGGGAGCTGGAAAAGGCCGGTAGGCTATTTCTCCAAACAACTTGACAATGTAAGTGCTGGGTGGCCTGCATGTCTGCGGGCAGTTGCAGCCACTGTAATATTGATACAAGAAGCCCGGAAGCTCACAATGGGAAGACACATAGATGTCTATGTGCCACACATGGTAACCACTGTTTTAGAGCAAAAGGGGGGCCATTGGCTATCTCCAAGTAGGATGATAAAATTCCAGGTAATCCTGACCAAGCAGGATGATGTCACACTAAAGACAACTAACCTTTTGAACCTAGTCTTGTTCCTAGGTACCACAACTGAGGAAGGCCCACTAGAGCATGACTGTGTAGAAGTAATAGAATACACCTACTCAGCGAGAGAAGACCTGAAAGACGTCCCGCTGGAGCAACCAGAGTGGGAGTTATTCACAGATGGAAGCAGCTTCGTGGAGAATGGAACCAGATACGCTGGATATGTGGTAACAACAATCAGTACCATAGTAGAAGCAAAAGCATTACCACCAAATACATCTGCCCAGAGGCCAGAACTAGTTGCCTTAACCAGAGCACTAGAATTGAGTGAAGGGAGAAAGGTAAACATTTGGACTGACTCAAAATATGCTTTTGGAATAGTACATGTACATGGGGCACTGTGGAAAGAAAGAGGATTGCTGTCTTCCCAGGGTACACACATTAAACATCAAGATGCAATCCTGCAATTGATAAAAGCAGTACAAAAACCAGAACAAGTGGCAATTATGCATTGTAAAGCACACCAGTCAGGAAGCTCCAAAATTTGTGAGGGAAATCAAAAGGCAGACTGGACAGCCTGACAGGTTGCTCGAAAGGTGCAAACAGCAATGGCATTGAAACCTACAAAACTTAATGTATCTCAGTTCAATTTACCTTCAGAATCAAAATATTCAACAGAAGATGAGAGACTGGGACATCTGCTGAATGCACAAAGGAATTCAGAAGGGTGGTATGTAACCACACAAGGGCAAATAGTGCTACCCCCCTTGATAATGAGGGAAGTTCTACAAATTAAACATAATGAATGTCATTGGAGTGCAGAAGCATTGGTGAAATGGCTAAGACGAAGTGTAATCTCAGTACGAATGTTAACAATGACAAAATCAATAATGTCGAAATGTGAAATTTGCTTGAGAAACAACCCAATGGCTAGATGGCAGGCACAGCTAGGAAGAATTCGGGTAGGGATAGAACCAGGAGATTATTGGCAGAAAGATTTCGTAGAGTTACCAAGAACTCGAGGATACAAATATCTGTTGGTGGGGGTTGACACATTTTCAGGATGGCCAGAAGCCCTTCCCTGTTGCACAAACCAAGCAAAAGAAACAGTCAAGTGGCTACTACAAGAGATCATTCCCAGATTTGGAGTGCCTCTAGGAATATCTTCAGATAAAGGCCCACATTTTATAGCCGCAGTAGTAAGAGAAGAGAACAGGCTACTGGGAATAGCTTAGGACCTCCACACGCCGTGGAGACCAATATCAAGTGGACAGGTAGAGAGGATGAATCAGACACTAAAGAGACAAATCAGTAAAATATGCCAGGAAGCCAAATTGCAGTGGCCACAAGCTCTACCAATAGCACTTTTTGAAAATTCCGGTAAAGCCTAGGAGTGGGATATCAGTCAGCCCTTATGAAATAGTATATGGAAAACCATATAAATCTCTCGAACCTAATCCAAACGTAACTGCAGATGTAAAACATAATATCAATCAGTTAAAACAAATAGAGCATAAGGCACAAGATGAACAAAAAACTTGACTACGAGCTGGTTAGATAAAATCTACAAGGAGTTGGGATGGAATGTGAGTTCATGGATTAAATCTGTCATTGAAAATTTAATAATCTTACTAGTTATGTTTCTAGCAATCTGGTTAGTCTACAGCATACTAAAAGGAGAAATACAGAAAAAGACATCCTGGAACCGAAGAATAATGAGGGCACTGACATGGAACAAGACTCCACATCCATCCTCTCCAGATTCTCCAATTCGCGGCAACATCCATGACAATACTTATGACAACCCTGGATTCGAAGACGAACATCGATTCAAAAACCAAAAAGACTATATCAAGTGAAAGCATTTACACATATAAAGTGAAAATACTTTCAAAGGGGGGAATGATAGCATAGGGTTAAAATGTTTCTAAAATCGTGGTAGTTGAAGTAGGCCTTGAGAACGGGAGTGGGCATTGTCTTTGAATCATGGGAACCTACACCTGTGTACCCACCTGCATAGTAAATGATGAAGTTAAATGCGATAATTGCTTATAATGATGTTAAATGCAATAATTGCTTATAAGAATTATGAGAAAGGAACAACGATCATGAGAAATGTTCTGGGGAGGGGGCTTAAACTCATGCTTGGGTAAAAACAGTATACACAATAGAACAATATCAAGTTGATGATTAACATATGATTATACAACAGTTATGTAAGAAAAGAGTATAAAAATGTATCCATCACGAATCCATGTTGGAATCAATTTGGGTCTGAACCCCGATTCCCAGAGCTCTTCAAATAAAAGCACCTGCATATAATCATCCAGTGATTATGCGTTTCTATGCTAACACTGGCACTCAAGGGATCACATCAGTCCCAGGAGCTGCTGTAGACGACAGCAGAAGCAACTGATTTTCCATGAGATTGGCTGCCTGAGCTGGCTTGCTGCACTGTCACATCAGCAGCGGCACTGGCTCGAGGGAGGCACCAAAATTATGTGCCTGGCATTAGGAGGGTGGGGTTGTGACAGATCTACATTGGCTCAAATTGCCATGAAATTCAGTGTGCAGCAGCTAGCCTCAAATCAGATTGTACCTACGCCCATGTTGCTTGCCCAGAGCACAGCCACAAATATCCATAAACCAGCACTGCCTTCAGGGTTAGGAATTTCTTACCCATTAGTTTCCTCTCAACGCTGTTCCCATCTTAGTGCTGCCACACACATCAGTATGGTCAGAGATGTGATCCTTAGGGAAATAAAAGATGGGTACTGCTAATATGGGTAAGTTCACTATCCTGTTTCCCTGAGCTACTGCACAAAGGCACAAAGCAGCAGACACTGAAGGCTGGACAGATCTCCATTTTGCAGAAAGACTGAATCAAGCCACTTTAAAATTTATGTTTAGCTATATATGATATTCATCTACAAATGCAGAAGTAATTAACATAATAACCTACCTAGACAGAAGATAATTACTCTGTTGTCAGAAAAATGTGTTCTCAAAAAGAAAAATTCATGTATTGATGAGGACATATCCTATGAAAACTTGATCCGCCTATTGTCTAGCCTTTCAGATCAAAAAATAATGCTGGCTATTTGCCACTTCCAAGCACTGGACCTTGCATTACATTTGCTGAACTGAAAGTTCTGTCCTTCAAATTTGAGCAAGTCACCCTCTAATCTTCCCTTTATCCTCTCAATCCTCTCACTATTGGGCTAATTTTCTAAATTTATCATCAGTTTCATCACTTTTCCTTAAACGTCCTCAGTTTAACAAAATCATTTCTCAGCTGGGGAAGCCAGAATTGAAAACATTCTTGTGATAGCCCTTGTTCCAGGTAAAATGTCTTTTTTATGGGAACATTTTGCATTTACCATTACACTATGGTAAAACAGCTGAATAGTCTTCATGATGCTTAATTATTTTTCAGAATAAGTGCTTCAAGAGAAGTCTGTATTGAAAGAAGTCTCTTAATGTGGCTTTGCTTGTTCATTCCTCAACACAACAGCTTTACATTTGATTTATTGAAACAATAGTGGCTCTCTCTTGATCTTAATAGAATGAGACAGGCTAAGGAAATGGCCTATTGCTCATGTGCTTTGAGGTGTTCCAGTAACCATCCATCCTGCAGTGCTACCAGTATAAGAATATGGGGGCTGACCATCTAGACCAGCAGCAACACACCCAAAATCAGATGTTTGAAAGAATAGTGCAAATGGCAGGGTCAAAGAAATCTTTCCTACTGAAGATTTCTAGTTATCTCTAAAACATACAGACAGCCTTGAGCCCTCAGATGCAACATTCTCTACATGGAAGTTAAGACAACGATCTTAACTTGTACCTCTATATATATACATTCAAGTTCTCAGTCTCAGAATTTAATTCAGGGCCATTTCATTCCTTTCAGTTAGTCCATGTACAGCATGGTATTCCGTTAAGTCATATCTTGTGTACAAAAGCATATTCCTGTCATGTTTTTCTCCATTTCCCACCTTTCCATTTTACTGACTTGCTCTTGTACTAAAACAGAGACAATCCCTGCCTCTCTAGAATTTTCACTTCCACATGGGAGCTCTTCAGCACAGCTCTGCTAATACTTACAAGAGCCTCTGCTTCCATTTAAGTGTCTTTTGACAAGACATGCAGAGCTGCCGCCCTAAGGAAGAATTCCTTTTCTTCAAATTGCTGAGAAAGTTACATAATAAGACCTAAAAACTGATCCAGAGGTGCAAAGAAGTGTTTTTGTAACATGGAAAAATTGAAAATTACTGACCTTCCAAGTCTTTAGAACATGTCAGCTTTCACTATTCTTATCCTTTTATGACTGAAATCATTGAGAATTATGCTCACATAAGTAAACATGGCATTAGTTTCCACAATGGTGTAAGCTTTGATGTACTGAGTTCTACAGCTCTAAACAGTAGAAGTGATTAAAAGCAAAGTTAACAAAAATGTCACAAGTAGAAAGCTAGAAGGAAAAGTCAGAAAGCCATTAGCAGGAAGTCAGCAGATGCATCTTTTAACTTACCAAACAAGCGCTGATGGAAGAGAAATTTCCCAGCTATCAGTCCTGTGAGAATGGCAAGGAACCACAGAAATACCTTCAAAAATCTCCAGCCTCCTCCTTCAGGGTATTTATTTGTTACAAAGGAGAAACAATTACCAACAACAATAACATTGGCTTCTGTCTGGCTGTGAGATACTGGGTCCTCAGCAAATATTAAGAAGTTAAAGAAGACCACTAAGTAAGCCACAATTAAGCGAGACCACGGGTGCTGGAAGTAGTAGCGGAAGTCTTTATCCATCCTCAGATAATGAAGAACTGGTTTTTGCCTGTATGTAAAGACACAAATGCATAATGTTATATATACCCCAAATTCTCAGAGCTTAGGAGAGACCTGCACATTACAAAAATCAAATAATTACAACCTTGTCATCAGTAATTTTTAACACTTCAGACTTGACTAGAATTGAAAATTTCAATCAAAAGATATTGTTAGATCCAGACAGAGAAAAACTGAAATTTCTCCCTATTCCAATGTAAAAACAACAGCCAAACATACATTATAGCACAGGATTTTCAGTCTCAAATACACTATTGCTTTCATACCTCCTCCACAATGTGGCATGAAAAGAATGGAATGGATATAAGAACATGGCACACTACCTAAAACCCAGAGTGCCTTTCCAGCCACACAAAACATACAACACAGATTTCACAAAGGTTCATGCTAAGCCTAAATGGATGGAACCAGCCCGGAAGTCCAGAGGTCTTCTACTGGAAGCTTAAAAGCATATAACCCAGAAACATCAGAAACTTGTGTTCATATGAAGGAATAACATGTTGGAAAAGTTGCTAGAATTAATTCTTGCAAGTCAGTCAAGTCTGTATAAATCTTTTCATTGACTTCAGGGAGTACACCTATAGCTAAGCATATTTTCAAAACCATAAAATAAGGCACCCTGAAAACAGACTGTTCTGTATGAATACAAAAACTGTATTTTGAAACCTGCCTACTTATTAAGTACTGCTATGGAAAAATGCAACTGAGCATGGTTAACATTTTAGTTGTTTGCCATTTGATTTCTTTTTCTTTTATTCACAACCAATTAGTTGTTTCATCCTCTTGAACCACTTTGTATGCACAAAGATACAAGGCCTTTGTTTTGTAGAACACCAAAATTATTCAAGAAACACAGTGTGTAGGAAGAAAAAAAATGCGTCTAGTAATATTGCTTGTTTATTACAGCATGACCCTTGAAGGATACAGTGACAAATTTTTGCAAATGTCATATGCCCTGCAGCAAAAAACAAACCAAACAAACAAAAACCACCCCACAAAAGACCTAAAGCCCCGATCAATTACTCATCCCTTCCTGGAATTCTAACTTAGGACTTGCAGACTTAGAAATGGCATGAATTTCAGTGTCTACCTTTAGTTAGTCCCAAAATTAGTTATTTCCACGACCCGATTTATATTAGTAAAATTGCAAGGAATCCTGTACCTATTAAATGAAAAGGATAAAAGAACCTCTCAACAGATTCAGACAATGCATTCAGTAAATAACAGAAAGAAATAATGTCCCATTATGCATAAATTACATATGAAAAAGAAAAAAATACCACATTACAGAGTTAAAAAGTTGGCACAAGGAAGTGTCAGTCCTTCAAAAACTTTATGGAAAAAAAAGTGATTTAAAGTAAGGGTCGTTGCCTAAGAAAATACCACTCTGGGGAGATTAAACTGCCTTTAGAGCCATAAGGATGCCCAAAGTTATTACTTGTCGTCCTTTCGTTCTGTTACCATTAGGAAAAGTTTTGGTATTTCCCTATGTGTATGAACCATCTTAAAGCCCGAATGGAGCTGGAGATAAACAAATACATGTCTTGGTATTTTTGACAGCTGCCGAATACCCGAGAGTTATCAGACACCCAGCTGAAGACGCGACTTCCTAGGAAGCGTTTTATAGTATCAGAAGCCAACATTAGCAATAGCAGCAGGGACAAATTGCTAACAAAAATCCTGCTCCTACCTACCTCAACACCAAAAACGCGGGTGCCAAGAGCTCCGCGGACCACACGCCCGTCGCAACCTGTTAAATCGCCCCATTTTCCCCTGCCCCCGGCGCAGACCCGGGCACCCGCGGCCACCTCACCCGGCGCGGCTGCTGCGGTCGCGGCCGCCCCGCCGGGCACAGGGCCACGGGGCCCCGCGGCGCCGCTGCCCCGGGCCGCCCGCTGCACTCACCGCCACGGGGGATCCGGCGCCGCGGGCGCGCTGGTGCTGCGGCGCGGCGGCGGCCGGCCCCGCTCTGCCCCGCTCCGCTCCGCTGCGCTGCCCCCCGCGGCTGCCCGCGGCCGGCAGGGTCCTCCAGCCCCTCGGGCGCTGACAGCGGCGCTGTCTGCTGCGGCGTCCCGCCCCCCGACTCTCGCGGGGAGGGAGCGGCTCCGGCAGTGCCGCAGCCGCGGCGGCAGCGGGCGGCGCCGCTGCAGCAGGGTCCCGACGCCCCAGTCACCTGTGCCCGTCCGTGCCCGCCCCTGCCCCGGAGTCTGCCAGCAAGGAACCGAAACGTGCGCGGTGTGCCCGCGGGAGTCTTTAGTCACCCTGGAAAAGGGTGGCCAGGGAGCCATGGGGGCTTATCCAGCCGGCGAGGTGAACGAAACCCGAGCACTCAATTCCCATCGGTCAGACTCCAGTATTATGCAAATTTACAAACACGGGAAACGGGCGGTCAAATCTGGAGACTTATTATCTCAAAGCAGAAGCAATGAACTGGCAATAACAGCCAGATCACTCAGGACGAGTTAGGAAAACCCTCATATTTGGGAGGGGAAGGAGGTCTACACCCAATTTACTTACTTGGGAAGGGGCTATGCTGAGGCCACGGCCAGGCTCCAGGGTGCACACACAGTCTGTATGGTCACTGTGTCGGGCAAAATGCCCCTGTGCAGCCTGCCAGAGTTGTTGACATTGCAGTTCAGCCGAATTGTCAACCAAAGCCTCTTAATGAAGGATGTGGTCCCTAGTGTGAGTGTGCTGGTATTGCTGACATCCCCGGAAAACGTCTACAGGATGCTCTTAGCATTGCATTATGAATGGATTTTAATGCAATATGTACTAGTTCTGGTCATTGCTGAAGACAGATAAAACAAACTTGAAGTTGCTAGACACAGCCTCAATATATTGTCAGGAAAAGTCAGGTAACTCCATTGGAGCAGGTATCTGAAATTTGGCACCAGACACATAGCTGCTTCAGGCCAAGGTAGACAGGAATGTGGCTGAGATCCACTGAGGAATGTGGAAGTGTCTTTAGAAGAATCATGTTGCAAAAGACCAGAACAAGCAGCAGAAGACTTGTGAATCCCTTCTGTACTTCTGGCAATGCAGTTTTATGTATTTTTGTAAATAAACATAACTGTTATTGAAGATATCTAACAATCACATTATCTTCCTCAGTGGAATAATCTGAGACCCTCAATTTTATCTAGAAAGATGCAGTATTCAGCATTTCACACTAACACACTCCAAGCTATCTCTACAGTAAAAAGAAAATTCAAATATTCATAGATGAAAAATCATCATTTGCAATGTGAGAGTACAGAAATACAGTGAAAAGCCTGTTCATGCAGCAGTTCTGTGTGTGTTGCCACTCTTGCAGAACTCTGCCTCCTTATGTTCAACTAATGAGAACCCACAGAGAGGGAAGCAGCATGCACTACAAAGAGATCACACTCTTCATGCACCTACACACCAAAAAATATTCTCTTCAGCTCAGATTGAAACTCATGCTACACTACAAAGCATCCATGACCATTTTTTTCAGATGGTAAATCAGTGAGCATGTTTTTGAAGTCGCAAAGTTAATCAAATGAAAATCATCTACTTTTCTATGAAAGTAACCAAAGGTGTAAGTGCACCATATACTGGCCCCAAATTTCATGTTGCATTTGCTGTCCTAAGAGGAAGCTAATATATTTTTTTTAAAGTGCAGTGTTTCACTCGTATATAAAAAAAGATGAACTGCTTCTATTTCTTCTTTTTAATCAAGCAATCAAGATTTCCTTGATGAAATACACACCTGAATAGCAACAATTAACAAATAATCTCAGTAGACAAGACTAATCAGGCCTTCTCACTAAAAGCCAGGGACTGCCTGCAACAGAAGAATATAAACAAACTCTTATCTACAAAACTGTCAGCAAATGAAAAAGCCAGCAGTAAAACCAGTAAGTTGAACCTAAAAAGCAGGCTGAATCAGGACAATGAGTCATCTTGAAATGTTAGTTTTTGATACTTGTGAATGAAACTAATCTATCAGCACTCCTACTACAAAATAGCACTTGTGTAAAGGCTATCGTTTTACACCCAGTTTCCAGCAGAGCTGGGGGTATTGAACTAACCATATATTGATACTACTAATTGATATCACAGTATCACTTTCTGAAGTGTCATTTTACACTCAGATATGAGGAATCAGCCTTCAGCACATTAGTCTGTAACTGGAATGTTCTCTTTTTGCCATAAATTATATTAAACTTCTTGTATTTCAGTTTGTGCCCATTGCCTCTTGTCCCTCACTGGACAACACAAGGAGCTTGATCTTCACTCCTCCTATCAGGATTTTAGACACATCAATAAGATCCTCTACTTTGAGCCTCCTTAAGGTTAAACAGTCACGGTTTTCTCATCCTATCTTCCTTCTCCTTTCATCTGTGGATGCATAAATGCCTTTTCCATGGCTTGATTCTCATTAAAAGTACTTCATTCCCTCTAACCTCAAAACCCCATTACTCAGAGATTGTGATCTTAATGTATTTTTCTTCCATCTTGCTGTTGTGGGTTGACCATGTCTAGCAGGTAAACACACACAGAGCTGCTAGCTCCCTCCCCCCCCCCCCCCCCCAGTGGGACAGGGGAGAATAGGAGAAAAAGAAAGAAAACCAGTTGGACAACACAAAGATGATTTAATAAGTAAAGAAAAAAAGTGAGAATTATAAAATGTAATAAGTAAGGATAAAAAAAAATGCTAAGGCAACCACTCACCAAAGCCCACAAGCAGACCATCAGTCTCTGATAAAGAGCTTTGAGAACAACCCCTATCTCACCCTTCTCCTCTACCCAGTTTTATTGGGGGGCATGATGTTATGTATTATATAGGGTCAGCTGTCCCAACTCTGTCCTCTCTCAAATTTATGCCTACTTGCTGGTATGGGAGCGTGGGCAGAATGGGAGAGACTGCCTTGATCCTGATGCCTTTTTCTGGTCTTAGGAAATAAAGGCTCAGACACAGTGAAAGGGTTGGGGGTTGTTTACCTTGGTATTTTAATAGGATCCCGTTCGATGGCTTCTGCCGTCCAGGTAGAACACGCCGCAAAAGCCCCCTCCCTCCAATAGAGTATATAATTAAAGACTCTACACATTAGCATATCTAACCAGAGGGCCCAATAAGGGGCTGGGGTGGGCTAACTTCTAGTTTACAAAATCTATCCTACTAGGAGACTTTGAGGGCTCACGAAAACAGGGTGTTTGGTCTCTAACTCTACGTGGCTTCAGGGGTGTTTAGTCTACCAGCCTCCTAAACACCATGAAACCAGGCTAAACTATCACCTAAGGCATCACAAGTATGCATGCTAATACTTGTGAATATAGGGAACAGTGTAAGAAATATTCAGGAGAAAAAGCAGAAAAAATCCTTCAGGCATCAATCCTGTGCAAGCATTGCTGAGCAATAGCCCAAACATTGGCATGTTTTCAACACTGTTTTAGTCACAAACACAAAATACAGCACAATTTCACTTCTATGAAGACAGTCAACTTAATTCTGGGCCAGATCCAGTACACCTGTAAAAACATCCTTGGAACAAAAGACTCCCCACTTTGGAATTTCACACTCATGATTATGGCAACCTGTCTCAGCTACACTGCTTCAGACTTACTCCTTATCTGCATCCCAAACTCATTTCTTACCATCTTCTAAAATAACAGAAAGCAGCTGTCAGAGACTGAAAATAGTTCATGCCTCAAACATTAATATAAAGTTTTGATCAGAGAAGCCTCCCTGAGGTTACCTGACTAGGGCTTTGGACCGTGGGCCAAACTGCTGAGATTAGATAAAGGGAAAAGCCTATTGTTCAGTCATCTCAGTCTGAGGGAAAGGAATGCGTCCACAGAGGCTGAAGCCACCAGCTGTACTGAGAATCATTTCTGGCTGAGTTTGGGGTGGGGGCAGAGCACAGCTTCACAGAAGCCAAGTTTGCACAGTCTTACCCCCCAGCTGAAGGGGGGAGGAGGATGGCGTAACCTCTGGTCAGAGGCAACACATACACATCCTCCATTACACAAACTGGCCCAGCTGTGGAACCCCCAACCTCACAAGCCACATCCACGGGACTCTCACGTGAGAGGCAGCTGAGGGGGAGTCACAATCCATCACAGACCCCCCAAAGTGCTCCCCAGATGCCTTGCACCACAGGAGTGCACGTGATGCAAGCAGAGTCTGCTGCCCCGGGAGGACATGCCTGGACATTTCCACCTAGCTTGAGTGTATATTAACCCATGGCATTCTGTGCTTTTGGGGGGACTTCCACCACCGAGACCAGCTGAAGAGGACATCAGGACACCAGTGGGGCCCACGGAGTGGTGATACTTCTTTGTCCCTGTCCCTCTCTGTCCCCCCATCTTTCTCCCTACTCCCCCTTTTCTCTCTTTTCTTCTCTCTCTTTCTCTCATATTTACTATCAAATAAAACCCATACTATTGATTGGCATATGGTCTTGTTTCTACCTTAATTCGGGCAGAGTTATTTCCAAAGAACCTTAATAATTGGATCTTAAGAGCAGCACAATAAAACATGTAACAAATTGGGGAGAAAAAAACCCAGAAAATATGGCAACAGTTAGTGCATAACTAAAGAGGAAAATAGTTCAAGAACTTCAAAGAAAGAAAAGGCAAATAGATATATCCTATGGAAAAGAAAAATGTTAAGTTAATCAGAGACAATGATATTTCAAATACTAATACTGATTTGCAACTAGATGTGAAAAAACAGAGTTGTGTAAAAGAATGTGGAACAACAGAAATGTTTCTACTGCATATTTGGAAAACATAAGCAGTAACAGTGTTTTCACATTATGTAACACGAAATACTTTCCATTAAATCAATAATATGAAAGGATAGTAAACAGCACTAACTAAAATTAAACATTTATTTTTAAATGGCAGGTTGGAGAGTTATTGGAAAAATAAATTAAAGACATGATAGACAGCAATGTTAATACATAAGTTTGCTTTCTAACTGCTAAAATGCTGAGGAAAATTCACAGAACTAGGAGAAAGTTAATGTAATGAGTCAAAGGGAAAAAAACAACACCATATGTACGCACACATGTGCACACACATTAAGGCAAAATAAAAAGTGAAAAAAGCATTTGGATATAGATTTTAACAAATACAAGTGATGCTTCAGCTAAAAATATTAGTGGAATCTTGGGATATGGGTGATTAATATGTACTTTTTGATCCTTGTCAACTAGGTTTTAGATTACTAAGAGGAAGTATCGGATGGTTTCATCACTGTTGATAGGTTAAATCACAAAAATAAAAATTTGAGCAGAATTTAATATTGATATAGATATAGAGATGTATGTATATGTATCTAATTTTACAATACCAGTGGAACTTGGGAAAAAAAAGCAGTAGGAGAACCATAACTTTACATGACCTTTTACTTATTGTCAAGCAGAACTTCAGTCCTAGAATCAAATGATATAGGGCTTACCAAAATTGAAACAGAAGCTGTACTGACGATTTTGAAGACGGAAGTCCAATGATAAACCTTACACTTGAATTAAGTACTTACTTCTGTTCATCCAGACCAAGTTTACTCCAAGTAAGCATGATTCTACTTCAGATAATCCATACTGATTTCAAACAGACAGGGACTATCCACCTAGCCCAAATGAAATCACTAAAGGAGAACTGAATGATTTTACACCATTCATTAAATACCTTTTAAGTACATCTGCTGGCCATATGGATGTTTTCAGCAAATAGAACAACTACTTGTGACTTCTGCACTGAAGAAAAAGAAGGGAATAATCAGCTTGCAGCTACTCTGATAGTTTCATGTACATACTTAGAGAAAACACAAATTAAGAAAAAGTGAAATCTGAATTCAGCATTACACAGATTCTATTTAACCATACTGTTCAGGTTGGTTGCAATGTTAAAGGAAGACTTCAGAAAAATAGAACTAAGCTGGAAGACAAAAGGTCAGAAAAATAGTAAGTGGCAACCTAAGGTGTTTCAGGAAAAAAAATATACTCTTATGTTGCTGAATGCTTGATGCATGGACCATTTGGTGGATAAGGACTTTGCTGGATGGTGGCACTCAAGGAGTTGTGGTCAATGGCTCCATGTTCAAGCGGAGACCAGTGATGAGGGACCCCTCAGGGGACAGTAGTGGGACAGGTGATGATTAACATGCTTGTTGGTGACATGGGTTTGAATGCACCTCAGCAAGTTTGCCAAGGACGCCAATCTGTGTGTTCTGGTTGGCACACTGGAGGGAAGGGATGACATCCAGAAGGACCTTATCAGGCTGAAGAGGTGGCCTGTGTGAACCTCATGAAGTTCAACAAGGCCAAGTGTAAGGTCCTGCACCTGGATCAGGGCAATCCCAAACACAGGTACAGTCTGGGCAGAGAATGCATTGGGAGGTGCCCTGGAAAGAAACACTTACAGGTGTTGGTGGACAAGAAGCTCAGCATGACCTGGCTACGTGCACTCGCAGCCAAGAAGGCCAAATGTGTCCCACACAAAAAGTAGCATGGGCAGCAGGGCGAGGGAGGAGATTCCTCTCCTTTACTCCACTATTATGAGATATCATCTGGACTATTGTGTCTTACTCTGGGGCCCTAAACATAAGAAGGACATAGACCTGCTGCAGAAAGTCCAGAGGAAGGCTAGGAAGATGATCAGAGGGCTGGAACACCTCTCCTGTGAAGACAGGTTGAGAGCGCTGGGGCTGTTCAGCCTGGAGGTTTATTCAGTACTAAGAAAAATTTGATTAAAAATTATGAGAGGAAATTTCCTAACTGTCACGATCCACTAGCACAAGCGGGGGTCGTGATAGTTTGTTACTTGAATCTCCGAGTGCAAAAGAAAACAGGGACAAATATTTTTGCTTTAATCAAAATCAAAAGCACCTTTATTGAGCGCCAACAACACAGTTATGTGATAGAGGAGAGAGAGAGAGAGATATAGGGTTGGGGGGGGGGGGGGGGGGAAGAAGGGGTTTATACCATGGCACAATGAAGTCCTCGTTGTCCGGAGCCAATGGATTTCGTCTCGTCCGTGGGGAGATCTCGTAGGGGTACCTTTTGAGAGTCTCTTTATAGTCTTTTCGAAAGTGAGGGGCAGGTAACCAAGAGATGAGGCAATCCATCCAGAGGCAAGGGGCAAATGGCCAGGAGGTGGGGGAATAAGGCCCATTGTTTTGGGTTGCAGGTGCAGCTGTACAAAACATATAGTTCCTGTGCAGTCCTTTCCGCCCCGGTAGCCAAGCGGCATGGTCTCACAGGCATGTGTCAGCACACCTTTGCAGCACACCTCTGCACCTGGCAGGCACCCCACCAGGATCTGGTCGGACTTCATTGTGCAAAAGTCCTTTTTCCCCTTTTAGGGTCTTTGCGTTTTCAGCCTCTGCTTCTGTAGATGGTCATGAGGCAGATGAGGGATTTCCATCCACACTCTTACACTAACCTCAGGAAAAAACACAGGACAAAAAGAAAATAGTCCTATTTCCAACTGTTGCGGTTTTGAGGTTTGGGGATTGAAACTAGGTAGAAACATCAATTTTGTAGTCAAAATTATTTGATTTTGTTGTGAGATAAGGATTAATAGTAGGCAAAGCAGGCTTATACTTTAAGGAATACAAAAAGGAATTTTATTAACAGACTTAAAACAGGAATAATAATCAGGCATCCACACCAAACCCTTCAGAACACTCTTTTCCCCTCCCCACCTTTTCCATTTCTTTCCTACTGACTATACAAAAGGTAACATTTCAACTTGTACTTAATTCACCACCTTTGGAACAAAACAGTTTTTCTTAATTCATGTAGAGAGAGAGAAGCTTTGTTTTATTTTATCATGTTGACCTCCATAGGAAACATAGTTTCCATGGTTATTAGCTTTCCAGCAAGCGACTCTCCCCCCCACCACTGAAGGGAAAAGATTTGCTTCTCCAGACCCCTTCCCATTTTCAGTAGCTTTCCCAGGGCTACACCAATGGACATATGATGGTCATTGAGGTGTTCTTTTTGAGAGCAAATGTTTCTATTACAGTGGCAACGACATCCTCTTACTTCATCATCAGCAACACAAGTCTTCTTCTACTGTTTCCTGGGGCAAGGAAAAATCTTATACACAAAAGTCTCAGTCCACTGCTTACAACCTAGAACATTACATTCCCTTTTTCTCACCTCTTTTAGACCATTATTCATATATTACAGGGTATATTACAGCCAACTTTATCAACATGTTTTTTACAAAAGAATTTTCAGCATTAAAGCACTCCTCATTTCTTCCTTCTTTGAAAATAAGCTTGGTTACATTCATTAACTTACAGTCTCTATGCTGTACCTTTTGTAGGTGCCTTCATTCCTGTGCTCTTTCTGTGTGGGAGGAAAAAATGAATGCCCTCAAAGTCCCATTTTGATATTAGAAAGAAGCAGTTAATTTGTCTTTTTGGCTGGGCGATAGTCACATGACTTTCGCCTGCAGGGTTTGAGTGTTATAAGTTCGTGCCTGAACTGGAGGAAAGGATTCTGTTTGTGCTGCCCCCCCCCCCCCCAGTACCCCATCCAAGCTGCGTTTTAGTCGTGGGGGCCCGGCGGGACTGCGTCCGTGCTGCAGAGAGTTGGTCCAAGTCTCTTTTCCATGCCAGGCCGCCCAGCCAGAGCCACGCCTGAGCTGCGCGGGAGGAGCACGGTCCGAGCTCCCTCTTTCTCGTGCAGAGTTCGCTGCGGAGCTAACCGGGTGGGGCACTCCCAGGGCCTACGGGGCCTGACCCTAAACCCTCTTCCTGCCGGGCTGCGCCGCGGAGAGGGGACCGGCCTGGCCCAGGCTAGGCGAATGGAGCTGGTGAAGTTCCTTGGCCAGGGGCAGCAGACTGAAGTCTCTCTCGGCTTGGATAGAGCCGAGTGGGGTCGATCTGACTTCCCTCCTGTTAAAAACGAGGTCCAGTCTCCTGTTAAAATTTAAAGGTTTAATAAAAAGACACTAAGGGACAAGGTATAGGGTAAAAGGTTACAATGTCCAGGGAACGCCGGGAACCCTTGGCACAGAGTCAAGAGCACACCTGCCATGGTGAGAGACTCTATATACTTTTCTTATTGCATCAGCCTAGTGCATATTCATAGACAAGTATGCATATTCAAACTTTTCTCTAAACTATTTTACATTTTCCAAGTACTCATTAGCATGGCTCCTCCTTGGGTCTGCCTTTTTAGAGCATGCGTAGTTTCTTTGGAGACTCCAGTATCTTCTTTTGTCCATTGGTGTCTGGCAGATGGTTGTTGTCGATAGAGATGTCCTGAGGCAGGAGCCTGTTACACCCATGCTTATCCAACTATGCAGGTGATTTAATTATTTTAAGCTAGGTACATTTTAACACAGCTACATTAGCCACTACATCTAAGCTAGAACAAAAAAAAAGCATTTAGAAGTGATTAAAGCATTTAAAAGTGATTATATTTCTATAACAAAAGCCACTTCCACAAGGACCAACATCATACACATGGCATTCATTATTTGCGAAAAGCCAACACTATAATATGCATTTATAACACCTCCGCATGGAGCTGTCATGCGAAACCAAAAGACTGGCTTGGGTTCTCTCTCTCCCCTCCCCCTCCCTGCGCCATGTGGCCTGGGGAAACCTTACCCAGCTCCGGCGCGGAGAGGGAGAGTGATGTCTTTCCTCAGCGAACCGGAAGCCTCAAAGAGAGCTTCTTCAGGTGTTCTCCTGGTTTTTATGAGTTTTTTGTAGGCAGGATTTGTCATACTGAATACATCATTTCCGGCTTCACTTCCTCTTCCCACACCGGGAATTTTTAACTGTAATTACTCCATAACAAACATACTGTGCCTCATGATGCTCTTCTAAAGTGCAATGAACAACTGCACTGTGTACAACTACAGTACAACAATACATTGCCTCTGTAAAAAAAAAAATAAATAGAGGCTGTGGAAAACTAGACACTGCACTAATATAAATGAAGAGAAAATCTGATGCTGCCGAAGCAGACCCTTTCAGGTGTCCTGCTCAAAACACAGCTTGGCCAAGCAGTGGATCAAATACAGGAATACAAGTGACCTACGCTTGCTAACAACTTCAATATGACTGTCTGAATGGTAGCACTTGGTGAATCAGAACTATAATCTCACTGAAAAGAATTGTGTATCAATATTAAATATAAGAAAGCTAATCATAGCCTGAAGAAAATTAATAAGTGAATCATATAAACACTGCTATGTCTAGAGAGCTGAGATTTTGCTGTCAGATTTTTAGTTTTGAAGAAGTGATGAGAAGACCAGGTTCTGTGACCTTTCTTTAAAGATTTTTCTTGTCCTTTATAGGGATATGCAGTATCTATTATGCAAATAGACTTTTTTCAATGTCCAAAGAATAGCCTGTGGTAACTGCCTGTTATTTTTATCTCACACTAATGCACTGTGAAAAAGCATAGTTATGGGGAAAAAAAATTCAGTGATAAATGTGATAATTTATTTAGCATCTGGAAATCTATTGAAAATGGACAGGCACTTTGAATAATTGCCTGAGAGAGCAAGTAAGAATGTACAGTGCAGTCAAAATACCCTTTGTTTTTTCATTTAATTCCCTTCCATTTTAAAGTGCAGTGAGTGCACTGTAGAATCTTTTGGAACTAAAATGAAATACTGGAGCCCTTCAGCTTATGCTGAGACATAGCATACATCTGAGTTTGCGAGTGCCTGTGAGGGTCTTATTCTGCTGGGAATTAAGTGCAAGGAGCTGAGCACTAACAAAGCAGTCTTAAGCGCTAGAAGGGAACAATGCAACTACTTTGAGTTTCACTGCAATTCTTTGTCCTACCCTTCTTCCACATTTCTATCTATTGAAACAGTAAGCACTACAGAGTAAGGATCTGTGTTAGAGCTTTATTCTCTAACATCCCAGAAATTATCTGCCATGTCTCAGAAATGCTTTCCACAAACAATTAGTGATATAATCCCTAACTGGCCTCATGGAACCCTTTTGGGCTAAAACTTCCCATGTTCTCTTGCTACTGTTTTTATATAGTAATATATGGGTAGAAACTTGGTGTCACTTCTAAATGACCCAGAAGAAAATCCTGTCTGACTCATGATGCCTACATAAAAAAAAAAGTGGAATTATCTATCAAATTTGAACCTCTTCTTATTTTCTTTGGAAATTTGAATAAGACCATAAAGCAGCAATAAGAAGCATACAAGGAGCCATTGGAAGGAACCTGATACTTAGTGGATAAGGAATTGGTTGTATGGCTGCATCACGACAGTACTGGTCAATATCTCAATGCCAGGATGGAGATCAGTGATGAGTGGTGTCCCTCAGGGGTCTGTATTAACACTCATACTTCTTACTTCTGAGTCAGTGACCAAGACAATGGGATCAAGTGAACCCTCAGCAAGTTTGCAGACAACACTGAGCTGAGTGGTGCATTTGACTTGTGTCGTGGGTTGACCCCGGCTAGGTGCCAGGTGCCCACTCAGTCACTCTATCACTCCCCCTCCCACTGGGAGAGGGGAGAGGATAATATTGAAAAAGACTACCAGGGTAAGAAAAGGCAGTTTTATTACAGCAGGGAAAAAGTAGAACAAGCAAGCTGAGAGTTGCGCGTGCAAGAGCTGAGGAGAAACACAATCAATCTCTACTTCCCATCAGTAGCGATGTCCGGACACTTTCTGGGAAGCAGGGCTTCAGCACACATAATGGTTGTTCAGGAAGGCAAACATGGACAAGTCTTGAGTGCCTCGTCCTCCTCCTCTCTTCCTTCCCTTATATATCTGAGCTGACATCATATGGTATGGAATATCCCTTTGGCTGACTGGGGTCAGCTGGCCTGCTGGTGTCCCCTCCCAGGATCTTGCCCCCCCCATCCCCTTCAGTGGGGGAAGGAATGTCAGAGGGACAGCACTGCTTGGCAGTAGCCAAAACACTGCTCTGTTATCAACACCAGCTACCAATACAAAGCACAGCACTGTAAGGCCTGTGAGCTTTACCCCAGTCAGACCCAATACACTTGCCTGAGGGATGGGACGCCATCCACAGGGACCTGGACAAGCTCAAGAAGTCAGTCCATGTGAAGTTCATGAGGTTCAATAAGGTCAAGTGAAAAGTCCTGCACGTGGGTTGGGGCAATCTCTGGAATCAATAAAGGTTGGGGGATGACTGGATTGAGTCCTGATGAGAAGGAGTTGCGAGTATTGGTGGATGAAAAAAAAGGTAAAAAGCCAGCAGTGTCTGCTTGCAACCCAGAAAGCAAACTGTACTCTGGGCTACATAAAAAGAAGTGTGGCCAGCAGGTTGAGGGAGGCGATTTCACCCCTCTACTGAGCTCTTGTGAGATTCCACCTGCATCCATATCTGGAGTCCTCAGCACAGGAAAGACATGAAGCTGTTGAAGAGAGTCCAGAGAACAGCTATAAAAATAATCAGAGGGATAGAATACCTTTCTTACAAGAACAGGCTGAGAGAGTTGGGCTTGTGGAAAAGACTTCTCCTTGCAGTTTTTCAGTACTGAAAGGGTGTTTATAAGAAAGATGAGAACAGTCTTTTTAGGCCTGTAGTGAAAGGAAAAGGGATAACGGTTTTAAACTAAAAGAGACTAGATTCAGACTAGATAGAAGGAAGATGTTTTCCACAGTGAGGGTGGTGAAACACTGGAAAAGGTTATCCAGAGAGGCAGTAGATGCCCCATCCCTGGTAACATTCAAGGTCAGGCTGGATGGGGCTCTGAGCAACCTGATATAGTTGATGATGTCTCTTCTCATTGCAGGAGATTGGACTAGATGACCTTAAAGGTCCCTGCCAACCCAAAATATTCTGTGATTCTATGATTCTATGATCTGTTACATCATAGCCATCATACATACCATGGAGAAACAGGCAGGAGTCTGGGAGCACAGAAAGGCTAGGCAAAATATCAAAGAATATATAAGATAAATGACCAAAAGTTTGAAATATTGATACTCTTAGGCTACAAAGTAAAAGCTCTCAGCAAGGCCCAGAGACTCTGCAACACTGATTAAGAAAGGAAGTGACTTAAGACTTTGTCTTCAGCATCAAGTGCAAACAATGCCTTGGCCAGAGCTGCATTTGCTTCCTCTGGAATTAGCTTGTACTAACTGTACCTTGTCAAGAGAGGAACTGCCATCCCTATAGTAATGGAAAACAAGATAAACAATTGCACATAATCAGCACAGTGCTGATGTTTGAGCTGATACTTTTTTGTGAGGACTCAATGCACTCATCTAAAGTAAATAATAAAAGAAAGTGGAAATGGGCATGAGAAGAATGTTGCCCAGCATCTCTCTTTTGAGTTCACCAGGAAAATTACTGGATCCATGCTAGTGCTGCACCAGTTTATCATCCTAGATCATCTGCCACTAAAAGCATTTCACATACTTCCTACTAGTAGATCCTGTCTGTACCAAAGTCAGTGAGAGAATTCTTAATGATTTCTGTAGGGTTATTATATCCTCCATGTAATGTTAGGAAAAACAGAAGTATAATCTCTAATTTTTGTAATATGCATTTTCACCTAATCATTGTATTTGCCTTGGTATTTTATTTTTTTAATATTTGTAATAACAGGAACATTTGAACGAGGAAATCTTTGAGAAAACTACCACTTTCCAGAGTACTCGGAGCTACCTACCAGCTCAGTAGATCATGCAAACTTCAAATACTGCTCTATGTTTAGACATGACTACTGGCCAGACAAGCCACTCCTGCAGGAGGCAATTAATAATCCCGGCAGACAAGATGTACTCTAAATCTAGACTGTATTGTGCTTGGTGGCTCTCTGCCAGGACTAACTAACTTTCTAAAAGGAGTCCTTCTCCCATCACCATGTGCTGGGCTGTCAGTATGATCATCCAAATGGAATTGAAACCCAGGACACCGTCCCAAGCATATTTTCTTTGTCATCGAGAAAAAGCTAGAAAATCAAATGGAGTAGAAGGTAGAGTAGTCCTAACTGACATGAAAACATACAAGGAGAGTCTGCTGTAAGACATACCCAGTCTCTTCAAAAATAAATGGATATTTGAAAATTTTTTTCTAGCTTGAGTTCCAGGTAAAAGTTTTACATGAATACAAATAGCACCTCATGTTTGCCTTGGAGTTTTTTTCCAATTCAAGATCTCCATTTTTAATATAAGTGTTATTTAAGTGAAGTTTCCATTTGGTGGCAGGAAGACTGACTTCACTCCTATTGAATGAAAATAGCAATACAGCTTCAGTTACTGCTTTGTTATATCATCTTCAATCGGAGCTAGAGCAATGTAATACACTTTGCTACAAATAATTAGTGTGTCTCTAGCCACTAGCTCTCCTGGCCTACATTATGTCCTTCTCGTATTTTCTGTGCAGTATTCTTCTCAATTTTAGTCAGATTTAAAATCTTGGCATTTATGGTCAGACATATGATGGTCTGGGAAGAAGGCAGAAATTCTCTTGCTTGGTCTTGATAGCTTAAAGTTTAAATTATGACTAATAAATCTCTTCCAAAGGTCTGAGAGAGCTCCTCAGGTCTTTAACAAAAGTTTATTTTCCTTTTTCTGACCCAAGAATCACTTTGAACATCAGGTAAAAAGATTCCTAAAAAGCTGTCATGTGCTTTACACAATAGGAAACTTTTGGAACATATCATCAATACCTAACAAGCAAACATAGGTTTTAAGTAACAAAAACAAATTTTCCTATTGGAGAAAATAGGCAGAATAGAGAACCACAGAGATACCAGTCTTATTGTTTAATGCACTTCAGAAATGCATTCAAATAACACCCCATGGAGACAGAACAGAAAATCTGAAGAGTGCCAAAAAGGATGACTGGGTCACAAGTCATTTTGCACAGTGATTTTGCAGTGATATTTATATGTCAGTTGATCACTACTACTAGGGAAAGTATATGAAAGAACTAACAACATTTGAGAAATTTCATAATTTAAAAATCACTGAGAGCAGGAAACAATTTGATCATGATACTGTCCATTATGCTGTGCATAGAGAAAGCAGATATGCCATGTCTAGTGTCTATCTACAGATTTACCAGATCAGTATAAGGACTAGAAATGGACACAGACATAAAATTTAAAAAAAAAAATAAAATAAAAGGAATCAACTCCTTAATAGACTGGAAGTACTTAACAGAAGATAAAGAGGCAAAAATGATGGGAAGTTCCACCAATTGTGCTTTATTCAGTTTACTTTACAGGACATTTGCATCTTATTATCAAAGCATAACAAAACATGAAAAAATTCAATTGTCTACAACCTTTAGGATAGCAAAATCTATTGCTGCAAATCTGTTTTCATTTATGGCAGTGGCTGGGAAAACCCCAATACCCCAATCTTGGCTATTTATTATATTGCAATTCAATTTAAAGTAGTTGTCTATCTAGCATGTTCCTGGCCACCCACAGAAATCGCCTACTGTGTCAGCTGTTTAGGGAGCCAGAAAGAAAAGCCCCTCAGATTATGGATATTAAGAGAAGGGAGTTAGATGGTTTATTTGCTTCTTTACAAGAAATGAACAGAAATGCCTCAGAGCATAAAGAGATGAAAAGATATATTCTTACTGCTATAAAGGCTTACTAATGAACATGAACTGAGAACTGTCCACACTGTACTGAAAACCATTTGCTGTAATGGCAAGAGAGCAATGAGTTCTTATAGCAATAATTCTTAAGATTAGACTATCCGTAAGCTCTGTTCATCATGAAGAAATACCTTTTTATTTGATTTGAACATAGAGTGTTAGTTGATCAGAACTACACATACTGAGACTTACAAACAGGCAACATTGGCATGCTCAAAAACCAAAGTCTACTTGCCAGGAACACCTTTCACATTATTCTCAAAGTTAAAAGCAAATCTGACTCTAGGAGTGATGTGATTTCTAGTTTCTTGTGTTTAGCTACCTATGAGTGTGTTAGAATGGAGATAACTAGAAGCAGAGCTGAAGAAATGAAGTTTTCACATATTTCTGAAGGAAGTAGTTGATACAGTATTTTTACTCTATATAGAAGAAATTTCATCTTGCTGATGGACTCTCTCATACTTCAATTATCTTAAAATATGGTTAATTTTGAAGACCATACTGATGGGAGAAAAGCATAATCTAAACTGAAATTTTGAAGAGCATCAGGATAGACATCAACAAGCAATGGAGCTCTGCAGAAAGAAACTGAAATTATAATATTGCCCAGTAAAAAGAAAGGGGTTTACGCTTCCATTGTTGTAAATGTGTTTAATGTTTTAAGTGTCACCTCAAGATAGGTACAAAATGCAGTAATAGAAAAAGTATGTAAAAAAGTACATGCATTTCCATTGTGAGGTGGACAATTATAGTCAGACCTGGGACAGGCTTTCCCAGCAACATCACAACAGGAGAAAATGATTGCACACCATTACACAACTATGAAAAGAGTGAACTGATGATTCCACAGAGCTTATAACCACAGCATTTAATAAACTGGCATAAGTATTTGAATAGAACATTGTTAAATCAATGAAGAAGTAAATGTACAGGAAAAGGCATTAAAGACACTGAAAATGACCCAAAAGTCACATAAAAAAATGCTGCACCAAAATCTATTAGAAGTATTTCCTTTTTAAAAATGTAATTCATTATTCAGCTGAAGAAATCTTCTTCTAATTTGGGAAACTGCAATATACTGTCTCTACCAAAACAGTCACAGCCTCAATTAGATAGAAAATCTACTGTAAAAAACCAATTCAAGTACAAGGAAGAAATTATTACCAGTAAAAAGAAAAAAAGTTACTTAGTGCATAGGCTAACATATAAACACCCCTATTTTTGTCCAGACACTTTATGATTTGGGTAGGACTTTAATGATTTAAAGCAGTTTAGTAAGAATCTGAAGGATGCTAAAATTCAGAACTTTAGGAATCTTCATTAGATATAAAATACCTACTTGCTTGTGTTAGTTTCCATGCAACATATCTTCTTTGTCACACATCAATCACTGTAATATTTGTGATATTGAGATTTTAAAGAAAATAAGTTTGACTTTCAGTTTGTCTTTTTGCAAAAAAAGTGCTACAAAATGCCAATGTGTACCAGTCTTGTTTCATATAAAACTGATGTTAAGATCATATTCCTGCACTTTACAGCCCTCAGACTGGTGGAAGTTGTAGTGATATGACCTCAGACAGAAAAATAAGATGATCTGAATATAGTGACAGATGTTATACCACTCTGATATTTTCAGTCTAGGCATGAACTTCCACTGAAAAAAACAGTTCCACAGTCTTAGCCATGCATCCTTGTTGCCACATTGTGACAACAGTAGTGGTCCTGGGGACACATGACTAACTGGAGCAAGGAACTCATCAGTGTTTTCAGGACATCTGTCCGTCAAGGAAAACTTCTTTTTCCCTCATAAATTTTCAGGCAACTTCATCCTTTATAAGCATTAACACCAAAACAGGGAAAACCCAAGAACTTAGAACCTGTGGGTTCTAAGCCTGTGCTCAAACAATTTAAAGTAATTGTGATAGAACCACATTTTTGGTTGCCACTCTGGTTGGACCTCTAGTACTCATTTCCTCTTGAAAAAGCTCCAAGAGTTTCTTTCCTTTTTTATATAATCCTGGTGCTCCTGGAGCCTTACAACAGAGGAACAAGAGCTGACTACCGAGTACCTGGTAGGCACTACCTGTCTCTTATTTCCTGGTTTCACATGAACTCCTTTCCCTGTTTCTTTCAGCCTCCTCGCAAGAAGAAAGATAAACTGCAGCCTCTCCGTTTGCCCAACTGCTGTTAGTTCCAGCTCATTAGCTGATGACATGTCTCCACAATGATTTTGTATTTGCTGGACTAGCATTACACAGCACAGTTCACATAACAGTTATAGTGCTGCTTCACATTTCCCAAATAGGACACTAAATCCCACACATTCTTTAAACTGGGGATCTGACAAAGCACAGGCACCCACATTTATCAACACAGCTGACTTCAAAAATTTCTGAGCTGTAGCACGCTAGAGGCTGGGAAGGTGAACCAGGGAAGGATTACCATGCGCTTGCCTTACTCTTCAATTCTTACCTGGTCCTTTGGGTTGGATATTTGATATGCCCTGTTACAGCACTTCTTGTGTTCCCTAGTTGAATAGCCATAAAACCTGTTAACTCCCAGGAACCTGAAGGAATCATCAGCATCGATGCCTACAGCATGCACATTTTGCCTGTGGAGACTTAATCTAGACCACAGGACAGATTAAAAATGCTGACTACGTGACAATGAAGTGATTTTTAAAGAAGCTATAGTACCCATCTTTTTGTTGTAAAAAGGATGGTGCTTCTCAACCCATAGACAGATGAGCATGCAAAAAAGCTAGCAAAAGCAAATCTACCTTCAGAACATGCTTAAATTCATGATGCAGGACTCTTCTTCTCTGGAAACTTTGAAAGAAAAAGCTGAGGGAAACCGTACCAACACAGTTTGAAAAGGCATAAAGAAACCTTTGGGCATGCGGATAAAGCTCTGAGAAGCAGATGCACCCTTTCTAAGCCTGGATCCATGCCCTGCGGAAGGCAGGCGAGTGCCTCAACCAACAGATCCACGCTGAAAGAGAAGAAATCTTCACTGTTTCTACTGATACAGTGCCAGCCACCATGTACCAAATACTGCAAAATTAACAGAGAAAGACTGCCTTGTCAGGGGCAAGGGCCTGAACTGAGCGAGCCCTGGGTCCGGGCTTTGTTCCCTAACTCGTGGTCTCTCTGTCAGGGACTCTTTAATCCGAAATTTACAGTACATGCATGCAGTCTGCTGTCACACACACCTGATGGTTCCTTCTGCGCTGCCCCGAGCAGGAGCGACAGGTCTCCACCACGGACTTCTACAGTTCAACTAAATTCATCTCAGTTATTTTTCAGTACTTCGGTTAACAAGCAGCCCGGGCCGGGGGGCACATGTCCCTTCCTGCCAGGCGGGATACCTGCAGGCTGTACGCTGGCGATGCCCGCGGCGGGTCGCGCTGCAGACTCTGGGACAGCAGGTGAAGGGGGCGATCGAAAGGAGTGGAAAAGGGAGAGCAAAGGGAACGGGAGAGGAGAGAGCTGCGCCCCGTCCCCGTTCTGAAGCACCGAGAGGAGGCGCAGGGGGCGCGGGCGCGGGGCAGGGCGGTGCCGGGGAAGGCTCGGACTCTGCCCGCAGCCCGCATCCCGCAGCCCCCGTCCCGGCCCAGCCCGGCCGCGGGGCCCGGAAGGAGCCACGCTCGCTCCTGGCCGCTGAGTGGCGGCGGCGCGTCACGTGCACGCGGCCGGGCCGGGCCGGCAGGAAGGCGGCGGTGGTACCCGGGCGTGGTGCGACGTCCCACCAGACCGGCATCCAAGGTACCCGTGCGTCTCCCCTGCGCCTTCGCTCCGCGGTGCCCGCTGGTCCTCATGCCAGCCGGCCCCGTGTGCCCTGTGACGCTGCCGGCCGGGCGGGAGGCGGGAGGAGAGCCTTCTCCCGCGGCTCGGGCGCGGCGCGGGGGCAGGCAGCCGCGGCGGGCGCTTAGCGGTCCGTTCCCGGCGGGATTTCCCCCACTACTGCGCTGTTTGCTGCTGGAGGAGCCCGTCCTTTGCGCGGCGGGCTGGCGGGGCGGCGAGCGAGCGGGGAAACTGCTGCTGGTTTCGTGCCCGGCGGCCATGGCTCCTCGGGGTTGGACGCAGAGCTCCGTTCCCAGTCAGGCGAAGCCTGTAGGGTTTATCGGCTCGGCGGATCGCGCCTGTCCGCCCCGGAGAGACAGGGAGCCCGCCGAGGAAAGTGTTCACTGCAGAGCCCCATGCATGACGGGGAGGGCCCGCCTGGGCTCAGGTAGCTCCCCAGTGCAGGTTTTCCTGCGGCGGCGGGGTGAGCGTCGAGCCGGGGGCTGTCGCCTGCTCGGGGTCGCCGCAGCGAGTTTGGGATGGGTTGGACAGCACGGGGAATGCCGAGGGTCGCTGCCGGGTCCCTTGGAGCGAGAGCCCTGTAGAGAAACTGGAGCCCTGGCGTAGGAGAGTCCACTATAAAGCCCATCGCTGGAGGCCACAAAGGGGAAAAGTATGTGGAAACCTTTTTTCCCCTTGTTTCCAGACCTTGGAGGGTGTGAGGAGCAATTAAAAGGAGACAGTGTATTGTTTTTCAGTATTAGCGGTGTTATAAATGAATCAGCCAATTTTATGATTAAAGAGAATTTATTAAAAATCAAAGTATAAAATTTGAAAAAGAGCCACGAAGCTAAAAAACAACGCCGAGCCAGGCGATCGGCATTGGGGTGAACTGAGTCCAAAACCCTGTCGGTTCGAACCTCACTAGTTCTCCGCTGTGGTTTCCATGAGGTGTCTTTTTATACCTTTTTTTCTTCTTTGTTAATCTTATCTTTTCAATACAACAATGTAGTTTTTCCTGTCTTTCCACCATGTCTGACGACGGTTCCTGAAATCAGTAGTCGATTTTGCTGAGGGAATGACTTTCTGGCGATGCAAGTTATTTATTGTATATGCACACATGGAATCCATATCCTGGATCTATATCCTTGTTTATACACATGTAGAACACACATCCTGGAGCTCTGCCAGATGAGGAAGTCCCACGAAATGCTTATCTGTGAACATATCCTGGAGCTATGCCAGATGAGGAAGTCCCATGAAATGCACAATTTTGGGCGACCACCTATTTCCAGCATTTGTGCTTTCTCTCAACTTCAGTAAAATGCTGCAATCTTAATTTTAGCACGAATTATTTTGTAACATATACCACAGCGGGTTCCCCTGAATCACAGAATTGCTAAACAGGGATTATATAGCAGGATTATGGAGGGGTCGGGTTTTAGTGTCTGGATTTCTGCAATCTGCGTGTTCGGTGACTAGTACCATGTGCTTTGCCTGCACTCTGGTATTTATTGTTGAAGGTGACTTTTGTCCCAGCCAAGGCAGCCCTTAGCTCCTCTTCTATGCCCTGTTTTGTCCACTGGCTGCGTGTGGTCTGCACCCTTTTCCCTCTCTTCCTTCCTTTGCATGCCAATCTTTGATCTTTTTTGCAGCTCCTTGTTTTAAGTTCTTCAGCCGTTCTCAGGCTAGAGGTGCACCTGGAATAGCTTTTTTTCTTTTTTTCCAGTCCGGGGAAACCTGTTAGTTAGTAACTCTTAATCCCTTGTTCTCCTGGCGACGCTAGGAGGGAGGAGCAGAAGAATAGTCTGTTGTTTATTGTAAGCACAAGAGTGGCTAAGCCTCTTATGCTGCTCTGCTTCATGTCTGAGAATCATTTGTCCTCTGAGGAGAGCTGTAGAGAACTCGGCAGCTTTCCTTCAGGAACCTGCCTCAGCAGGCACTAATCAGGAGTCCTGTTTGCAGCAAAGCATCAGCTTCTGCAATTTGGAAGAGGAATAGCTCTACTTGTGCCATTGCTGGCTCTAGCTACTGATGCCTTTTTCTGGTCTTAGGAAATAAAGGCTCAGACATGGTTAGAGGGTTGGGGGTTGTTTACCTCGGTATTTTAATAGGATCCCATTCGATGGCTTCTGCCGTCCAGGTAGAACGCGTCGCAAAAGCCCCGTCCCCCCAATCGAGTATACAATTAAAGACTCTACACATTAGCATATCTACCAGGAGGGCCCAATAAGGGGCCTGGGTGGGCTAACTTCTAGTTTACAAAATCTGTCCTACTAGGAGACCTTGAGGGCCCACGAAAACAGAGTGTTTGGTCTTCTAACTCTACGTGGTTTCAGGGGTGTTTAGTCTACTGGCCTGCTAAACACCATGAAACCGGGCTAAGCTATCACCTAAAGCATCACAAGTATGCATGCTAATACTTGTGAATATAGGGAACAGTGTAAGAAATATTTAGAAGAAAAGCAGAAAAATCCTTCAGGCATCAGTAAGGTAAATGAAAGGCACATGTATGAAATCTAGCAAGCGTCTAAGGGATATTGAGAAGGCTGTAAGTGCCGTAAGGGAAATATGGGACAATTTTGTTACCTTAGTTTCTGTGAGAAATAAATCTTGCATGGTTGTGATGCCTGCCTGTTTGTCAGGCAGATGTCAGTCTTTTTAATCTGTTGCTGGTTTTAAAAGAAATACAAATTAGACTTCTCAGAGATAAAGATTTCCTATAGTTTTCATGAAAACTGATGATTACTTAAAGACTCATAAATTCCTCTGCTCCTCTTTCAGCAAAGACTGAAGCAGTTATTTTCTCTTTGACCTGTTAATCAGTTCATCTGAACAAATATGAACCAAAGCACTGCCACTATTGACACAGGCAGCTGATCCTTAAGGAATGGAAGGAGTTGGAGGTTTGGTGAAGAATAGAGGATATTGTAGTGGGGAAAAAAGCTGTGAAAGAGAAATGGGTAGTTGTGGTGGACATGAGGCTAATAATTCTGTTGCTCACTGAGTAAATAATTAGTTATATTTATCATTAACCTATCATGGAGGCTTCATTATCCTTACAAACATGTAAATAAACTTCCCTGGAGAGGCTGTATTCTAGGGAAGTAGATAACTGACTTGCTAAGAGGGTTTACTGGTAGAGGTCCTGTTATTTTTTTCTTGTATGTTCAATCAACCAGTCTCTCACTGACACTTGCACCAAACCATTAGCAGTCTATGTAATATGTGGAATTTGTGTCTAGCCCTACAAGTTTGAGCTTCCATCTCAGTTTTGAGGAAGGAGCATTACATCTGTCTTACCGTTTTTTCAGAATGGGCCTGGGGCACATGGAGGATGGCATTGATATAACTCCCTTTTTCCAGGCTCATTATGTTACAGCTTACATATCTAAATTTTTGGTTTCAGTGTCTTTATAAACTTCTTAATTGTAGCTGGCCTTGAATGTTCATCCATGTGAAAATCTTCAAGGTGTTCAAGCTGCTGATCTCACTCAGGATCTTGATCATCAGCATCCAGTGGGTTGCTTTGTCTTTATTTTGTTAAACCTAAGGATGGTTTGGTTGCAACCAGCTCTGTTATTCTGGTGGAACCCTATTATGGTCCCGCCTGCTAATTAATATGTATTAACCTCGATACCTCTGGGCTTCTGAAACAAGATAATGGAATATTGGAATATTCAAATAAAATGACCATAACTGTATGGAAGACAACCACTTTTTGCAATGGTGCATAGAAAATCTTTGAAGAAAAGTTCTATTGTAAAAAAACCCTGATAAATATTGATATTGTCCTTTCAGGATGATGTTTCACTGAATGGATATTAAAAATATTTGATATCACAATCTTCCCCTGCACCTTTGACTGCAGCAGAAGAGGAACTTCAACAAATTAAGATTAACAAGGTACCTAAAATGTCTTTAAGCACGTGTGGGAAATAGTGCAGAGTTCCAAATGTATTGTAGGGAAATGCCTTTCTAGTCTAGGGTAAAAAAAGGCAGAACAGAAAATGCAAAGTTTCAGAAAGCATGAGTGGATGAGCATATAAATGTACTTCTCAATGGGTTGAAGCTGCAGGATGATGATGGCTGGAGTTGAATTGGCATGATTTCATTGCGTTTGAAAGGCCTAGTGTCTGCATCAGAGGCCTGGCAACTGAAGAGGTTCATTGTTGCAACTTCAGCTTTTAGTGTCACTGGATGCCCTTCTTTGTGGAGGGTGACCAGGCGCTGGCACTGGTTGCTCTGGAAGGTTACAGGGTCTCCATGCTGGAAATATTCAAAAGCTGTTTGGACAAAGAACTGGGCAGCTCCAGGTGGCCCTGACTGAACAGTGTAGTTGGACAAGGTGACCTACAGAGATGTCTTCCAACTTCAGTCATTGTCCACATGTGATTGCCCCTATGCATTTCCCATGGTGGCAGACATGGTAGAGAAAACGCAGAATAGCGATTATTGCAGTGAGTGATTGCCAGGAGTCTTTCAGCAGCCTTATTCTTAGAGGAAAGGTACATAGTTTCTGGTACCAGTAACTTGCCTTTAAGACTGAGTATAGCCTGCGCAGGGACTGTCCCGGTGGACAGAGAGCGGCAGCGTGTCCCAGAAGCGTCCCTCATGGAGCCACTCTGGTGGGGCTGCTTAAGCTCCTGCTGTGGACTCTGCTACCCTGCCGGTGGGCGCAGAGACAAGTCCTAGCAGGTCCAGGGATAAAGAATAAGGGAGGGATCTTCTGTATGGGTATCCGAGAAGTTTATTAACAGTTCCTCGCTCGAATGGGTCCAGGGACAGAAGACCCAGAACAAAGGACAGCATAGACTTTTATACAGCAACAAACAACCAATCAGCTGAGGGTCCACGGGCGGGGGGGGGGGGGAAGGCGGGACAAGCTTACACAGTCCAATGAGGAGAGGGAAGGGGAGGAGAGAGCACCACAACCAATGGAGTACCGAGTACCACAGAACCTTCTAGATACAAATACATATGCAGAAGGGGTGGAGAACAAACAGTCCAATCAGGGGGGCACAATTAGCATAGGAAGAATTCATCAATCACGTGGAAGAAACTATCTTCCTCCAGAGGGAAGGGGAGGATTCTCAAACCCGAGCAACCCTCCACCATGGCCCCTCAGATCCCTTGGGACCTTTCGGATCTTTCTGGGCCTCAGTGGCAGCCTCAACGGCCACCACAACTGAGAGGAAAGGAAGAGGATTCCAATAAAAATAAAACAGAAATCCAAACCAAATAGCTATTCTCTTTAAGAGACTGATTTGCTTATGCTACAAACACTTTGTAGAAAAATCTGTATCAAATGCCTTTGCCCAAAGAAATTGATGACTGCCAGCTAGCTAGTGACTGAAAAGTTTCAGAGGATTCTTCTTATCACATTTTTCCTTAATTTGAACACTGTTTGTGTCAGATGTATATTAAAATGGGTCATGTGCTGAACTTATTTGTTCTTTAGACTTGTATATTAGAGCTGTGGTACATGTGTTTGAAGTGTGATTTATTTCTGCAGCTGGATACCAGGCAGCCATTGTGTTAAATACAGCTGTGCATTTTCTCCTATGTTTTCACTCTACTGTGCTTTTGCTGCAACTTTGTTGTTCATTGACTTTTTTTCACAGTGGTGTCTTTTGTTAGTTTTCATGTCTGATTTTAACAATTCAATGCAGAAATACATTCACCACCATTAAATACTGCATTTTACTTCATCAGCTTTAAAAAAAAACCAAACCAATAATGATTGTAAAACTTCTGTGGGATCAGTGATCATTTCTGGCATTAGTGCATGTACTACATACAACGTGTTGAGCAGCTGATTCGTTCAGACCAAGTCTTTATGTGTTCTGAAATTTCAGCAGCAGTACCTGTGCTTTTCAGGGACACATAAATTGTATATTGCTGCCATTTTGGCTTTGTTTGAAACATCTCACAACACATTAACTTACGTCATTTTTCTCTTCATTGTTTCCACCATTACAAAGCCTGTAATTTGACTTAAAAAACAAAAAGCTTTCTGATTTTAAAAAGTTTTCCATATGTACATTCTTTCATAATTACCCTAAGAAATATTTTACTGGGCCAGATCAAAGGATTACCTAGTCTTTTGTCAAATTCTTGAGAGAACAACAGCGGAAATCTAGGAAGTATGTAGTAGCAAGGCAAGAAGGCCATAATTACCTTAAATGCTCTTGTGTTGCCTCAACATTTGCAGGTAGGGATCTTCCTGCACAAAAGATGACATCTTACTGTATAACTCTTCTTAATGGGTTTTTCATCCATCACCTAATCTTGTCATTTCTATAAATCCACATAAAGGTTTTGTTGACCACAGGTCCTGTGGCAGCATATTCCACAGCTTTACAAAATACTATGTAAAGAACCACGCTCTCTAAAATCTCTAGTTTATTCTGATACCCCTACAGATAGTGTGGCGAAGGCAAAGAAGAGTCTGTAAGTCAATCCTCAGTTTCCCCCTCCCCTTAGATAAAGCCCTCTGTATCCCAGAATGCCAACCATATCCTGGGCTGCATCAAAAGCAGCGTGGCCAGCAGGAAAAGAGAGGTTATACTCTCCCTCTGCTCTGGTGAGATTCCACCTGGAACACTGCATCGAGCTCTGGGGTACTCAGCACAGGAAAAACATGGACCTGTTAGAGTGGGTCCAGAAGGGAGCCACAAAAATGATCATAGGGCTGGAACATATTGCCTGTGAGAAAAGGCTGAGAGAGTTGGGGTTGTTCAGCCTGGAGCAGAGAAGGCTTCAGGGAAGTCTTAGTGGCCTTTCAGTACTTAAAGGGGGCTTATAAAAAATGAGGGGACAGATTTTTTAGCAGGGCCTGTTGCAATAGAACAAGGGGGGATGGTTTTAAACTAAAACAGGGTAGGTTCAGATTAGATTTGAGCAAGAATTTGTTTTATGATGAGTGTGATGAGGTACTGGAAGAGGTTGCTGAGAGAAGTGATGGATGCCCCATCCCTAGAAACATTCAAGGTCAGGTTGGATGGGGCTCTGAGCTACCTGATCTATTTGAAGATGTCGCTGCTTACTGCAGGGGGGGTTGGACTAGATCACCTTTAGAGGACCCTTCCAACCCCAACTGTCCCATGATTCTCTATCCATGAACCTCTGTTGTCTTCCTTATCAGTTATCTCTTCCAGGCTGAAGAGTCCTAATCTGGGTAGTTCTTCCTCCTAAACAAGGCACTCCATACTTCTGATCCTTTTGCTTTTCTCTGCAGTTTTTTCAGTTCTGCTATATAATTTATGAGATGGAGGGATGGGGAAGCCAGATCTGCATGTGGTATTCAAGATGCTGGCATGTTACTGATATCTACAGTGCGTAATAATGTGTTCTGTTCTCTACTCTTTTTTTCTAACCATTTACAACATTTCGTTTGCCGGTGGGGAGTGTTTGGGGCTTTTTTGTTTTCCTTGGGGTTATTTTTAGACTTAGTCGGAATGACCTGCAAGGTCTTGCTCCTGAATGGTAGTAGCTAGCTCAACCCCATTACCATACAAGTAAAGAAGAGGGTTTTTTTCCTCCTGCGTACATTTACATTAACAGGAAATTTCATCTGCCATTTTATCCAGCACTCAGCAGCCATTACTAACTAAATCTTAGCAGTGTGAATTTAAATATTCTTAAGTGACTTAGGTGGTTCTGTTCATCTTCTGATATCTGGAGTTACACTGGGTTGTTCTCTTCCCTTGTCTATCTCCACACTTCACAGCTTGTTTTTAAGTTTGGAGTACTTATTTTCAACCTGTATTTTAATATGGTTTCTAGAGTATGGTATTTTATTATGGTTTATTATTTTTGTGATGCCTATTTTACGTTTGTCAATAAGGCTTTTATGCAGATATATATTTTGCAAAACATTTTTTTTCTATAACCTCCTTCATAAATTTATCAATCTTTGTGCAAAGTAAGCTCTCCACCTCCTTTCTTTTCCTCTTTCCTTGTTGCTGACAAGCTGTTCTTTAAAATGTGAAGTATGTGTTGCCACAAGTGTTTGTTTTTAATTTTTTTATCAGTTTGTTTCATATTTTATTAGCCTCTCTTTTTAATAAAGATGCACATCTTCTAGTTTATAGATCTAAGGCCCACATTTTCCATTTGGTACCCTTTTTTGACTTTTGCAGATTCATAACCAATGTTAAATGTAATTGTGAAACTTGAAAAGGAAGTGAATATATTCAAGAACTAGTACTTAGACAATAAAATAAGACAAGAAGACTGGAGGCCAGAGCTCATTTTAAGAGAAACTGAATGAATATTAAGATAACCATAAATTCTTGGAAAATGGCTTTGAAATAACTGTTCTTTCAAATAATTTGACACTAATATAACTGGATTATGAACAATTGTCTACCTTGTCCTGGATTTTTTTTTTACTTTGTGTTAGACCTAGAAATAAGAAATTAGGATTTTGTTTGTTTGTTTTGTTTGCTTTGGTTTTGGTATAGGCTTTTTGGGCAAGTATGTCAAAGTAGGAGGGAGATTAGTAGCTTTACTTTTCCTTTGAGAAGATCAGTTTGTCTCATAATTTGTCTCTTCCTTCAAAAATTTTGACTCCCTAGAAATCACATCTTTGTTTTGATCTGAAATGTTTCAAGCTATAAAAAAGTTTATAAGAAATATTTTCAGTTCAAAAGTATAACACAGCATATGAAAATCAAAATTTTTCTTCCTGGATTATTGTGTCTTTATACCAGATTTTAACTTAGAACTTCTTCGCTGACACTTGAACCAGTTTTCCCTCTGGGGATTTTGTTGCTCTGCTAAACAGAGCTGTTTCAGAGATAAGAAACTTTGCAGGCTAGCAAACAAACATGGCCTGTAAATTAAAAAATGCAAATCTTTTGTATATGGGGATGATTTCTTGGGGTGGTTTATTCTTGGAATAGCTACTGCTAACTCTATGTGTGACCATATGGAATGCATTGTCAGTCATTGTATGAAACCAAATGAATACCTGCAGAGGTTTCTTTTAACATCGCAGCTGACTTGTGTTCCAGGTACAGGCGGATGTTGGTGTAGATACCAAGCATCAAACACTACAAGGAGTAGCATTCCCCATTGCTAAAGAAGCTATTCAGGCTCTGGAGAAATTGAAAAATAAGAAACTCCATGTCCTGGTTTGAAGGACAGGTGTCTGTTAAGGAAGGCAGGAGCCTCTCTTGGAATGGGAAACTGTAACCCCTCTCCCTCCGAATTATTATAAATTTGAAATCAAGAGGCTCTCAGGCAAAGATATGGGAATAGGAATAACAGTTCTTTACTAATATCTAAAACAAGGATAACAAATAACAACAACTATAACGTTAACCAACAAACAGAACCAGAAACCTAGTGGCAGCCTGCTCGGCTTCAGGCACCTTCTCCTTTTGGTGCAGCTCCAGTTACAGCCTGCAGGGGTGCTCTGGGTGTGGTGATTCCCCGGCGGCTGCAGGGGGCGCTCTGGGTGTGATGATTCCCCGGTGGCTGCAGGGGGCGCTCCGGCGTGAGCTCAGGTAGCACACGGCAAATGGCAGCTGCCCGAAGCACGGAGGGATGGAGGAGAGCCTTTGTTCCACAGACTCTCGGGAGGGGCAGCTGGTGTCGGTGCCACAGCAGGATCCCCGGACACAGGGAGCTGGGACAGCAAGAGGTCTCGACGTGCAGGGAGGAAACCCCGCCACAATGTAGCGAGGAAACTCGGAGCGGCGAGGAGGAGCGGGGGGAGAGACAGGCTGGTGGCAGGCAGTTCCCGATGGGCAGAGAGGAAAAAGACTCACAGCAGACAGACCGGCAGCTCTGCGCTGGCTTTTCAGGGGGCCGTGGGTTCAGCAGACAGCAGCTCTGACCGTCCAGCTCCGAGGGTCCCGAGCAAGAGAGAGTGACCTCCCCCCTGCTCTTGCTTTTCAGTCTCTCCAAATCTCGCGTTGTCAGGCTCTGCTTCCATGAGGGGCAATTCTACCCCACCCTGCCAAGGAGAAAGGCTCTAGTCTTGTGCTTTGTTTCTCTTAAGTACTCAGTCATTTGTGTCTTAGCAACCTATGGGAGAAAAATTCCTGAGGAAAAGAACTAAATCCAACCTTCAACATTCTCCACCCCAAATTTTTTTTCTATGCAAACACCTTACATCAAATTTAAACCTTCGAGGTATATACATACATGCAGATACAGATACAAGCGCAGTGTCATAAGTAGTTCACTCTAAAACAAGATCTCTTTGAGGTATGCATTGGGTTTTCCATCCCTTTGCATCACCCACCAGGTGCAGCTTGGTCTCTGAGCAAAGACAACTCCCCGGATAGGATTGTCTTTACTTGAGGCAGTTTACTTAAGCAGTCTTTCCCAGCATACCTTTCATGTGTACTACTGGAACCTTATCTCCATCTGTTGTTCGCAAGGGGTCAGAGTGGGTAGGCCCGGCTCGGCTGGAGGATCCTTGGGTGTTCACTAACCATGTGGCTTTTGCCAAATTAGTCTCTTAGTTCTTGAACGTCCCTTCACCCAGTGCTTTCAAGGTGGTTTTGAGCAGGCCATTGTACCGTTCAACTTTCCCAGCTGCTGGTGCATGATAAGGGATATGGTACACCCACTCGATGCCATGTTCCGTAGCCCAGGTGTTTATAAGGCTATTTTTGAAATGAGTCTCATTGTCGGATTCATTTCTCTCAGGGTACTATGTCTCTAAAGAACTTGTTTTTCGAGGCCCAGGATGGTTGTTGGGGTGGTAGATATAGAACAAAAACCAAAAAAGCCCCTGGGCCGCTCCTGGTGGGCGAGCCCGAGTGCCACCCCTGCATTAGAAACCACCGTGGTCTAGCCCTGAGCTGGACCACTCCCCCGAGTTCCTCCCAGTATGTAGTTATTAGTTCAGTGTGTTGTCAATCCAAGTTCAAGTCTTCCCCCTGTTCTGGAAAGTTCAGAGTTCTGTAGGTTGTGATTCGTTAATTACCCTCGTCTCCTCCCCTGTTCCCATCCTGTTGGTTGTATCTCCCCAGCTTCTCCCCAACTCCTCCCCAGTACCCTTTTGTGATTGGTTGATCAGTTCCGTTATAAGCCGTTGCACAAGCTAGCTCGAGGCTCTTTGGCCCCGGGATTCAGAGATATTAAACCTTTATCTGCTACCCTGTCAAAGAGTCGCTCTTCATTCTCTGCGGTCCTACTGTGATTCCGGGAATAACCTGCGACCCACCAACGCTCCTAGTCCCTGACGAGGCTGCATGTCTCCCTCGTCTGCCCACCTAGTGGTTAGGGCATTCGAGGTCCCTCAGGCGAGCTAGGAGCAACCACCGGCAGGCGGCTCGGGGGCTCCCGGGACAGTGGAAGAGAAGGAAGAACGCCGTCACTCCCCCAAACGGCGTCTATCTTTTTATTTTTATAGATGGTGTTCTGGGCAGTGGCAGGAGGCACAGGGTAGGTCTCCAGCCATCTTGTGGTGGCTTCTACCATTGTGAGAACGTAGCGCTTGCCTTGGCGGGTCTGGGGCAGTGTGATGTAATCAATCTGCCAAGCTTCACTCGCTTGGCCTGTTTGATCGCGGCGCACGTCTCACAATCATGGATCACCTGGGAGATACTGTCCATGGTTAGGTTTACTCTTTGGTCTTGTGCCTACTTATAGGTGACATCTCTGCCCTGGTGGCCTGAGGCGTCATGGGCCCATCGAGCTAGGAGCAACTCCCCTTTGTGTTGCTAGTCTAAATCTATCTGTGCCACTTCTATCTTTGCGGCGTGATCTACCTGCTTGTTGTTCTGGTGTTCTTCGTTAGCTCGGTTCTTAGGGACATGGGCATCTACATGGCGGACCTTTACAGGTAGCTTCTCTACTCGGGTGGCAATGTCTTTCTATTCATTAGCTGCCTAGATTGGTTTTTCTCTACGCTGCCAGTTGGCCTTTTTCCACTTTTCTAGCCAACCTTATAGACAATTGGCAACCATCTATGAGTCGGTGTAGAGGTAGAGCTTTGGCTACTTCTCTCTCTCAGCAATGTCCAGGGCCAGCTGAACGGCTTTGAGTTCAGCAAATTGGCTCGACCCACCCTTTCCTTCAGTGGCTTCTGCAACTTGTCCCGTGGGGCTCTACACAGCTGCTTTCTACTTCCGGTTCATCTCTATGATGCGACAGGAACTATCAGTGAAAAGGGCGTAGCACTTTTCTTCATCTAGCAGTTGATTGTATGGTGGAGCCTCCTCAGCCCGGGTCACTTGTTCTTGCTCCTCTTCATCAGTGAGACCAAAGCTCTCACCTTCTGGCCAGTTCGTAATTATTTCTAGGATCTCAGGGCGGTTCGGATTTCTAATGCGGGCGCGCTGTGTGATAAGTGCAATCCACTTACTCCATGTGGCATCGGTGGCGTGGTGGGTAGAGGGAGCCTTTCCTTTAAACATCTACCCCAGCACTGGTAGTCGAGGTGCCAGGAGGAGTTGTGCTTCAGTGCCAATTACCTCTGAGGCAGCTTGAACTCTTTCATACGCGGCCAAGATTTCCTTCTCTGTGGGGGTGTAGTTGGCTTCAGACTCTCTGTAACTCTGGTTCTAGAATCTTAGCGGTCAGCTTCGAGTCTCTCTAGGCACCTTCTGCCAAAGGCTCTAGGACAAACTATTGTTCTCGGCTGCACAGTAAAGCACATTCTTCACCTCTGGTCTCGTCTTTACTGGGGTAAGCGCTACTGCGTGAGCGATCTCCTGCTTGATCTGGGCAAATGCTTGTTGCTCTTCAGGGTCCTAGTGAAAATTGTTCTTCTTGCGGGTGACTAGGTAGAGAGGGCTCACAATCTGGCTGTACTCTGGAATGTGCATCTTCTAAAAGCCTATGGCCCTTAGGAAAGCTTGAGTTTCCTTTTTGTTAGTTGGCGGAGACATTGCAGTGATCTTATTGATGACTTCTGTGGGAATCTGGCGCCGTCTATCTTGCTGTTTTACTCCTAAGAACTGGATCTCTCTAACAGGTCTCTTGACTTTGCTTTTCTTGATGGCAAAACCGGCTTCCAGGAGGATCATGATGATCTTCTCTCTTTTCTAAAATACCTCTGCTGCCGTGTTCCCCCACACAATGATGTCATCGATGTATTGGAGATGCTCTGGAGCTTCACTTTTTTCTAGTGCAGCTTGGATCAGTCTATGGCAGATCGTGGGGCTGTGCCTCCACCCTTGGGGTAACTGATTTCAGGTATATTGCACGCCCTTTCAGGTGAAGGCAAACTGAGGCCTGCACTCCGCTGCCAGAGGGATGGAGAAAAACGCATTGGCGATGTCAATGGTGGCATACCATTTTGCTGCCTTGGACTCCAGCTTGTACTGGAGCTCTAGCATGTCTGGCATGGCAGCACTCAATGGTGGAGTCACTTCATTCAAGCCACGATAGTCTACAGTCAATCTCCATTCCCCGTCAGAATTGCGCACAGGCTAGGTGCGGCTGTTGAAGGGTGAGTGGGCTTTACTGACCACTCCTTGGCTTTCCAGGTCGCGGATTATCTTGTGGATGGGGATCACGGCGTCTCGATTCGTCCGGTACTGCCGGCGGTGCACTGTCGAGGTGGCAATTGGCACTTGTTGCTCTTTTACTCTCAGGAGTCTCACTGCATTTGGATTTTCCGATAGTCCAGGCAAGGTGTTCAGTTGCCTGGTGCCCTCTGCCTCTACAGCCGCTATTCTGAAAGCCCACCTGAGTCCCTTTGGGTCTTTGTAATAGCCATTCCGGAGGAAGTCTATGCTCAGAATACATGGGGCCTCTGGACCAGTCACAATGGGGTGTTTCTGCCACTCTTTCTCGGTCAGGCTCACCTCGGCTTCTAATAAAGTTAATTGTTGCGATCCCCCTGTCACCCCGGCAATAGAAACAGGTTCTGCCCCTACATGTCTCGATGGAATTAAGGTACACTGCGCACTAGTATCAACTGACGCTTCATATTTTTGTGGTTCTGATGTGCCAGGCCATCGGATCCACACTGTCCAAAAGACCCGGTTTTCCCGTGCCTCTTCCTGGCTAGAGGCAGGGCCCCTCTAGCTCTGGTTGTCATTTCTTTCTTGGGCGTACATGGTAGAGGTCCCCTCGAGGGGATCTAAGAGATTGTCTTCCCTTCTGTTATATGGGGCATCTCGGTCACGGGAGGCTGAGGCTACCTTCACTTGAGTAGACCCCCCACCTCGGTTAGTATTTCCCTCCTTGAGTTGCTGTACTCGTGCTGCCAGGGTAGCAGTGGGTTTCTTATCTCACTTCCTCATGTCTTCTCTGTGGTCACACAGGAAGAACCACAGCTCAGATCGTGGGGTGTACCCTCTCTCCCTGGCTGGGAGGCGCTGGGCTCTGACTTTGGGGCTTGTGACTCGCACTGGTGCCGCACTCATCAACCTCATCTCTTCCCTCACCTCCCTCATCATCTCTTCTCTGAGGTCTTTGACCACAGCAGAGACCTGAGCCTGCATTGGGCCACTGATCATACTATCATAATTCCTGAGTTTGGTGGCTATGGAGCCCACTGTCTCTCGGTTGTCATCAGCATTAATTGTTGCAATGAAGGTGGTGTATTGGGAGGCCCTAGCTTTGCCAGGTTCTACAACATTTGCCCTGTACACTTGACCTTGTCGGGGTCATTATCATGTTGTCTATCCCTCTCAAAGAGTACCTCCAATACTGCCACCTCCCTCAGCTGTTGGATTCCCTCTTCAAGGGTCTTCCATGGTCTTCTATGATGATAATCTTGCATTCTCTCCCTGTTGACAAACCTCTCTCTTACACTTATTAAAAGCCGTTCCCAGAGAGACAGGGGCCCGTCATCTCTTTCGAATACCTGATCAACCCCTGAGTCCTGGGACAAGGGTCCCAGCTGCCTTGCCTCAATACTATCCAGCTGCACGCCCATACCCATAAGGTCCCAGACCCAAAGTAACTAGGTTGTAAAAGGCTCACGACCCCGTCGCACAATGTCTTTTCGTAGATTACGGAGACTGTCATACCCCAGGGACTCGGTGGTGATTTCAATCCTTGGCCTCCCTACTGGCTGAGAGGGTCCTGCTTCCCCATCATTACTCACTGGCTGCTCTGGTTTGACCTTAGTCTTCCTCTTTTTCACAGGGGCAACTGCTACTGGCTGTGGCTGCCCTTCTGATCTGACTGGAGCCTGAGCGGTTATAACGTCCCTGGGTTCCTCTGCTGCCTCATTAGACTCTCCCTCTTTGGGGTAGGGGAAGGGTTTCCCACCAGTTGGGCAAGTATATTCTTTCAGCATTTGGCTCATCTCGCGTATCTCTTTCACCAGGACTCCCACTCAATCCGGGTGGTTTGTTTCTGAGGTGGGTTGTGGGACTGGGTCAGACTCTGTAGCAACATCCCTAGTGTCTGGGGCAATGTCAGGTTCTGGGATGGTGTCCCTAGTTTCTGGGGCCATGTCAGGTTCTGTGGCTGCATCCCTAGTCTCTGGGGCCATGTCAGGTTCTGTGGCAACATCTCTAGTCTCTGGGGCCGTGTCAGGTTCTGTGGCAGCATCCCTAGTCTCTGGGGCTGTTTCAGGTTCTGTGGCAGCATCTCTAGTTTCTGGGGTCAGGTCAGTTTCTGTGGCAGCATTCCTAGTCTCTGGGGCCATGTCAGGTTCTGGGGCTTCATCCCTATTGTCTGGGGTAGATGTCAGAGTGGCTGTCCAAGTCAGACCCCCCTTATCCCTGAATGCTAAATAGAGCAGGCCTATCAGCAACACCAGCCATTGTATGGTATCATTAGCATCTAGAGAAGATTTGAACCCCTCAAAGATTGGCGGGATAGGCCCAAAGAGCTGGGTGAAGGGTTGTGAGAACATTTATTTTGGTGTCACTTCCTTGCAGTATGTACCATTATTAAAGTAACCCTGAAAGCATGTCATTAATGTGTGGTAGCTCTGAATCCACATGCCTGCCTTCCAGAGGAAGTTGAAAATCCATGAATTCCTCACCTTATTGACCCAAAACACAAACTGTACAACAGCCACCGTAGCCTTAGTTATAGGGCCCATGTTTAGATACGGGGCTGCAAATGGGAGAGAGAGAGCTGTGACCACTTGCCATATGAACCGGGATAAGCTAGACCACATGGTGCAACCTAATGAGGTTCCTATATCCAGCACACAAAAAACTGCGTTACTCAAGAACTGTTATCCTTTTTCCTCTCAATGCCCTCGTGCCTCACATTGGGCGCCAAAATCTGTCCTGGTTTGAAGGACAGGTGTCTGTTAAGGAAGGCAGGAGCCTCTCTTGGAATGGGAAACTGTAACCCCTCTCCCTCCGAATTATTATAAATTTGAAATCAAGAGGCTCTCAGGCAAAGATATGGGAATAGGAATAACAGTTCTTTACTAATATCTAAAATAAGGATAACAAATAACAACAACTATAACGTAAACTAACAAACAGAATGTCTTTGGTTTCAATGATATATATTCTATCACCATCTTCGTGGGATGCTGGGGGCCGGGCGTGGCAGTGTTCCTGATGGCCGCAGAATGGTTTGTTAATAGGCCAGTCGTTAGAGCCAGGCGTGGCAGTGTTCCTGATGGCTGCAGAATGGTTTGCTAATGGGCCAGTCGTTGGGGCCGGATGAGCACTTCACTCACCCCAAACATTGCAGATAGTGGCTCATCATCCCATTGTGAGATGCCCCGCCCAGGGGGAGGAACCAATGTATCCCGATCTGCATATAAACTGAGATTTGAAGCACTATAAACAGCTTTTTCCACGGGATTCCCAGAGGAAGACCAGACCCTTCTACACCACCACTGGACCTTCAGAGGAGAACTACACCTTTCTCAGGATCATTGCTTCAACAGAACCGCATCTATCACTCCCAGAGGACTGCAACCACCTTCTAAGTAGACTACTACCAACACCCTGACCGACAGGGTGTCAGGTTGTATTCTGACTGTGTCAGTGGTTTCCTTTTTTTTTTTTTTTTTTTTTCTATTACTACATTTTTCCTATTAAATTGTAGTTCTGACTTTGAGCCTCTCACTGATTTGCTTTCAAACTACCACATTTTTTGGCGCCCAACGTCGGGCCAGGCCCTAAGGAAAGTCAAAATTACAATTTTGTGTTCTAGAAGCCACCTATTCACCATGATACTCAACATACTTACATGTGTCCTGTACCTTGCTCTGTATATATTTCCGCAGACAGGGAATTACCTGCCTGTGGTAATGCTCCTGTGTAGGCCAGAGTATCGTATGAAAATTGCTTTACTAGTTTACTATGTCTTTTGCATGATAACCTCCGAGGCAATGAACACCATTCGGGATATATACTCAATTTTGTTTGCTTGTCCTGGTATGGGCTGTTACATCTGGGGCCTCCTCAACAATCGCACCCAGCCCCTAGGGGAAAGAGTAGAAAATGGTTTCTTTCAGCCTTTCAAACCTGACACAACAGTTTTTGAAAATATTGAGTTCCCTTTGGATGTCAAAGATGGTATAATCTTGCTGTTAGTTCTGCTTTGTCTTCTTTGTACAGCCTGCACTGTGTACACCATGCTTAGAGTCAGAACAATGCTCGATGCAGCACAGTATCTTCAGGATGAGGACAAGAAAAGCAGCAGAACAACAGGCACCGTATATAAACAAACTGTCATAGAGGAAAAAGAGACTGAAAGAAACGACAGTCTCCACACAAGCCATCACCAAGCCAGAACAGCCTAAGCCAGTAGCAGTTGCCCCCCTTCAGAAAAAGAAATCCAAGAGCAAATCAGCCCGCACAGCGACCGATGAAGAAGAGGCTGGACCTTCACACCAAGCAGAAGAGACGGAGCCAGAGATCATCACTCGCTCTTTATCCCTGGGTGAGCTGTGTGACCTACAGAAAAAGTTCACCCGCCAGACAAATGAATCCATCCTGACCTGGCTTCTTCGCATCTGGGACGCTGCAACCAATGACACCATGCTAGATGGAAGTGAGGCCAGGCAACTTGAATCCCTGACCCAAGATGTGGTCATTGACCAGGGGATCGGGAAAACCCAAGAAACTCTCAGCCTCTGGCGGCAACTGCTGGCAAGCACAAAAGACAGATACCTTTGTAAAGAAGACCTCCAGGTGCACCAAGGAAAATGGAGCACAATGGAACAAGGTATCCGATGCCTGAGAGAATTGGCCGTGCTGGAGATCATTTTCTCAGAAGATGAGAAATTCCCTAAGAACCCAGATGATGTCCAATGCACGTCACAGATATAGTTGAAATTTGCACGGCTTGAACCAGAGATATACTCCTGTTACCTAGCAACACTGCAATAGAGAAAAGGAGCGGACAAAGTCAGAGTACTAGCCAACAAACTAAAAATTTATGAAGACACTGTCTCATCCCCATTTCGCACCCATGTCTCATCTGTGGAAACACAGCTGGCTGCGCACGTCCAAAACTTAGAAGAAAAACTCAAAAAAGAGCTAAAGCAAGAAATTCACCACATCTCACCAGAACCAACAAGAGTCTCTGCTATTAAGAGCCAACATTCCCCAGCCAGAGAAAGAAGATACACTCCACGAAGTAACCTCTAGTTTTTCCTTCAAGAGCATGGAGAAGACATGAGGAAGTGGGACAGAAAACCCACCTCTTCCTTAGCAGCCCGAGTACGTGAACTGAAAAGAGGAATAGCTACCACAAGGAGCCCACCTAGAGTCAACGCTGCTCCAGTCTCTTGTAGACAGAACTCAAAACAGTATAGGAATGATGATATGACTGATCCTCTTGAAGAGACCTCAAGAACATATTTAAAGGAAGAGAGCAACGTGTACCACGATCAAGAATAGAAGGGCCCTACCTCTAGCCAAGTAGAGGAAAGGGACAACCAGATCTATTAGACTGTGTGGATCCGATGGCCTAGCACATCTGACCCACAAAGATACACGGCTTTAGTTGACACCAGCGCTCAATGTACCCTGATGCCATCAAAGTACGTGAGAACAGAATATTTCTATTTCTAAAGTGACAGGAGGATCCCAGCAGCTGACTGTATTAGAAGCTGAAGTGAGTTTAACTGAAAATAAGTAGCAGAAACACCCCATCGTGACCGGGCCAGAGGCCCCATGCATCCTGGGCATAGACTATCTTAAAAATAAGTATTTCAAAGACCCAAAAAGGCATCGTTAAGCTTTCGGGATAGCCGCAGTAGAAACAAAAGACATCCAACAACTAAATACCTTGCCTGGTCTCTCAGATGACCCCTCTGCTGTGGGACTGCTAGAAGTTGAAGAACAGCAAGTACCAATCGCCACAGCGACAGTGCACCGACGACAGTACCGCACAGACAGAGACTCTGTGGTTCCCATCCACGAGATGATTCGTAAACTGGAGAGCCAAAGGGTAGTCAGCAAAGCTCATTCACCCTTTAACAACCCTATATGGCCAGTGCGTAAGTCCAGTGAAGAATAGAGACTGACAATAGATTATTGTAGCCTTAATTAAGTCACACCACCACTGAATGCTGCTGTGCCAGACATGTTAGAACTTCAGTATGAACTAGAATCCAAGGCAGCAAAGTGGTACGTGACCATCGATATTGCCAATGCCTTTTTCTCCATTCCTCTGGCAGCAGAGTGCAGGCCTCAGTTTGCTTTCACCTGGAGGGGAGTGCAATACACCTAGAACAGACCCCCCCAGGGGTGGAAGCACAACCCCACCATCTGCCATGGCCTGATCCAAGCTGCACTAGAAAAAGGTGAGACTCCAGAACATTTGCAGTACATCGACGACATTATCGTATAAGAGAACACAGCAGAAGAAGTCTTTGAGAAAAGAAAGAAGATCATCCAGATTCTCCTAAGAGCTAGTTTTGCCATCAAGCGAAGTAAGGTTAAGAGACCCACTTTAAAAATCCAGTTTTTAAGAGTCAAGTAACAAGATAGACGTCGCCAAATCCCGTCAGAAGTAGTCAACAAGATCACTACTATGTCCCCACCTACGAACAAGAAAGAAACCCAGACTTTTCTAAGAGCTGTCGAGTTTTAGAGAATGCATATCCCGAAATACAGCACAATTGTAAGCCCTCTTTACCTCGTGACATGAAAAAGAAATAATTTCCAGTAGAGTCCTAAACAACAAGCATTCGAACAAATTAAGCAAGAAATTGCCCATGCAGTAGCCCTTGAGCCAGTCAAAACAAGACAAGATATGAAAAATGTGCTCTACACTGCAGCCAGAGAAAATGGTCCATCCTAGAGCCTGTGGCAGAAAAGACCTAAAAAGACTCAAGAACGACCACTTAAGTTCTAGAGTCAAAGATACAAAAGATCTGAAGCCAACTATACCCCAACCGAGAAAGAGATTCTTGCGGCTTATGAAAGAGTTCGAACTGCCTCAAAAATAATTGGCACCAAAGCACAGCTACTTCTGGCACCCCGACTACCAGTGCTAAGTTAGATGTTCAAGGGAAAGGTTCCTTCCACACATCATACCACCAACACCACATAGAGCAAGTAGATTGCGCTAATCACACAACGAGCCCAGATAAGAAACCCTAATCGCCCTAAGATTCTAAAAATTATAACAAACTAGCCTGAAGGTGAGACTTTTGGATTATCTTCTGAAGAAGAGGAGGGGCAAGTGACACGTGCTGAGGAAGCCCCACCATATAACAAGCTACCAAAAAATGAAAGACGATATGCCCTCTTCACTGATAGTTCCTGCCAAATTGTAAGTGCTAACCAGAAGTAGAAAGCTGCTGTATGGAGCCCCACACGACAAGTTGCACAAGCTACTGAGAAAGAAAGTAGATTGAGTCAGGTCGCAGAGCTTAAAGCTGTCCAGCTAGCTTTAAATATTGCTGAGCGAGAGAAGTAGCCTCAGCTCTATCTCTACACTGACTCCTAAATAGTAGCTAACGCTTTGTGAAGTTAGTTAAATCGCTAAAGAAAGGCCAACTAGCAGCGCAGAAGGAAACCCATCTGAGCCGCTAAGATTTGGCAGGACATCGCTACCCGTGTAGAGAAGCTAACTATAAAAGTTCAACATGTAGATACACATGTACCCAAGAGTCAAGCCAATGAAGAGCATCGTAACAACGAACAAGTAGACCAAGCTGCCAAACTAAGAGTATCACAAGTAGATCTAGACTGGCAACACAAAAGAGAATTATTTCTAGCTCGTTAGGCCCATGATGCCTCTGGTCATCAGAGACGAGATGCAACGTACCGATGGGCTTGTTACCAAAGAGTAGACTTGACCATAGACAGCATCTCACAAGTCATCCATAGCTGCGAAACCTGCGCTATAATCAAGCAGGCCAAGCAAATGAAACCTCTGTAGTATGGTAGACAATAGTCGAAGTATAAGTATGAAGAAGCCTGGCAAATTGACTACATCACCCTTCCCCAAACCCGCCAAGGCAAGCGCTACGTGCTAACCATAGTGGAAGCAACCACTAGATGGTTAGAGACCTACGCTGTGCCTCATGCTACTGCCCGAAACACCATCTTAAACCTAGAAAAGCAAGTCTTGTAAAGACATGGCACCCCTGAAAGAATTGAGTCAGACAATAAAACCCATTTCAAGAATAGCCTTATAAACAGCTAAACCAGAGAACATAGCATCGAGTGAATATATCATATCCCTTATCATGCACCAGCTGCCAAAAAAGTTAAACAGTGCAACAAAGTGCTTAAGACCATCCTAAAAGCACTTAGCAAAAAGACCTTCAAAAATTAAGAAGTGAACTTAGCAAAAGCCACCTAAATAGTCAACACACGAAGCTCCATCAATCAAACTAGTCCTGCCCAGTCTGAACCCTTCCACACAGTAGAGAGAGACAGAGTCCCTGTAGTACACATAAAAAGTATTTTAAGAAAGACTGTTTAGATTAGTCCCACCTCAGACAAAAACAAACCTATCCGCGAAGTTATTTTTGCTCAAAAACCTAGTTACACTTAGTAAGTAATACAAAAAAATGAGAAAACCCATTGTGTACCACAAAGAAACTTAATTTTAAGTAAAAACTGTGTGTAAAGTTTCATTGTATATGTATATATATGTATAAAAAAGACTACTAGTTCAAGTATCACATAGAAGGTGATAGAATAAGGGGTAGATAATGTCTTAAGTTACAATGATATGTATTCTATCACCATCTTCGTGGGATGCTAGGGGCCGGGCGTGGCAGTGTTCCTGATAGCCGCAGAACGGTTTGCTAATAAGCCAGTCGTTAGAGCCAAGAGTAACAATGTTCCTGATGACTACAAAATAGTTTGCTAATGAGCCAGTCGTTAGAGCCAGATGAGCACTTTACTCACCCCAAACATTGCAGATAGTGGCTCATCATCCCATTGTGAGATGCCCCGCCCAGGGGGAGGAACCAATGTATCCCGATCTGCATATAAACTGAGATTTGAAGCACTATAAACAGCTTTTCCCACGAGATTCCCAGAAGACCAGACCCTTCTACACCACCACTGGACCTTCAAAAGAGAACTACACCTTTCTCAGGATCATTGCTTCAACAGAACCGCATCTATCACTCCCAAAGGACTGCAACCACCTTCTAAGTAGACTACTACCAACACCCTGACCGACAGGGTGTCAGGTTGTATTCTGACTGTGTCAGTGGTTTCTTTCTTTTTTTTTTTTTTTTTCTATTACTACATTTTTCCTATTAAATTGTAGTTCTGACTTTGAGCCTCTCACTGATTTGCTTTCAAACTACCACACAGAACCAGAAACCCAGTGGCAGCCTGCTCGGCTTCAGGCACCTTCTCCCTTTGGTGCAGCTCCAGTCACAGCCTGCAGAGGCGCTCTGGGTGTGGTGATTCCCCGGCGGCTGCAGGGGGCGCTCTGGGTGCGATGATTCCTTGGTGGCTGCAGGGGGGGCTCCGGCGTGAGCTCAGGTAGCACACGGTAAATGGCAGCTGCCCGAAGCACGGAGGGATGGAGGAGAGCCTTTGTTCCACAGACTCTCGGGAGGGGCAGCTGCTGTTGGTGCCACAGCAGGATCGCCGGACACAGGGAGCTGGGACGGCAAGAGGTCTCGACATGCAGGGAGGAAACCCCGCCACAATGTAGCGAGGAAACTCGGAGCGGCGAGGAGGAGCGGGGGAGAGACAGGCTGGTGGCAGGCAGCTCCCGATGGGCAGAGAGGAAAAAGACTCACAGCAGACAGACCGGCAGCTCTGCGCTGGCTTCTCAGGGGGGCCGTGGATTCAGCAGACAGCAGCTCCGACCGTCCCGCTCCGAGGGTCCCGAGCAAGAGAGAGTGACCTCCCCCCTGCCCTTGCTTTTCAGTCTCTCCAAATCTCGCGTTGTCAGGCCCTGCTTCCATGAGTGGCAATTCTACCCCACCCTGCCAAGGAGAAAGGCTCTAGTCTTGTGATTTGTTTCTCTTAAGTACCCAGTCATTTGTGTCTTAGCAACCCATGGGAGAAAAATTCCTGAGGAAAAGAACTAAATCCAACCTTCAACACTCCATTATGTGCAACTGGCAAGTATAAAATATTTTAACTGTTTTTTAATAATGAGTATGTCCTAGTTTAGGGCAAATGTTAGGAGGAGACCTCCAAGGGGGTCTCCTCTAGACAAGCCAATTTCAGCCACTCCTCCCCCAAACCGGTTCGGGAAAAGATTTCCTTAGAGAAAAAGTGGAAAAAAACTATTTATTTAATAAGCAGAATATTCACAAGTTTGGAAACAAAAATTGAATGCTATAAAACAATGAAACCTCTCCTTTCTCTGAAGAGATGGTGGATCCAGAGAGTCCTCCTGTGGGTGCGGCTGTGTCAGCCTCAGTCCCTCCAGAGGCTGGGGCCGTTGGCCAGGCCCGGCTGCAGAGTCGGGGGGCCCCTGGGGGATTGTCCTGATGTCTTGGACCACAGAGATGCTGACCAGTCCCAGAAGAAATAAACCAGTAAAAGAAATAAAGTCTCTCTCTCTCTGCAAAAGCCGAGAGATTTCAGAGAGCACCCAGCTGCGAACTCCAAGAGCACACACAGAGAGCTTATCTCTATTTTTTTCTGTCTCCACTTCGAGCGCAGTCTCTGAAGGAATTTCCGGGGGAGTAAGGTGTAACTCCTGTAGACAAACTGTGTGCGTTTTCTCTCCCCCCTTCACCCTCTTCACTCTCTCTCTCTCTGGGCCTAACTTAAAGCTACAAAACTTAATACCCGGCATAAGCAGGACAGACGATTGGGGATACAAGCATCATACAGTCAACCCAGGACAGAGTATAAAATAATTACCCACATATTAAACAATATGTGTTGATATAGTATGCTGATAAATTACCATTTTGAATTATATTAATTCAAACTTTTTTCCATCCTGTCATGTTCTCTGGTTTGTTTTTTGTGTATTAACTATATTCATGTTAGCTTTGTTTACAGGAAATTGATATGAAAAATGAAACTATTATTTTGGCCAACACGCTTGATACTGAACTTAAGGACTTGCCAAAGAGAGTTCCAAAGGATGCTGCACGTTACCACTTTTTCCTGTATAAGCACACACATGAAGGAGACTATTTGGAATCCATAAGGATGAGAACATTTCTCTATATGAAAGCTTGTTTCAAATTCCTTAAGAATTTTGAGTCAGAGAGAAAGATGTGTCAGCATGATCATAAATTTCAGAGTCATTTCATTCTGAAACTGTGAACTTGTGAAGAAGAGCCCTTAAGTTTGGAAAGTAGTGAGCTATCCCTTTTGATTATGAACACCCATAAATGTGAAAACATACATGTTGGGGAAGATGAAATAGGAAAGCCTTATAAATCTGATTACCTAGCAAAAGATGCTGAGAATGTAGAAATTATAAGCAAGATTGAAATGAAGACAAGCTTTGAGATACCAAACCCCAGTTATTGAACAACTAGAAAACAATGGCATGGCTGCCTGCAGGTAATCCCTCCTTTGATTAAACAATACCCTCTGCTTGCAGACAGGTCCAAGGGTCAGAGCAGACCCTACCAACTTGGCAGAGGGTCCAAAAAGCAGCTTTTAGGGTTTAAAATATATCACTGTATGGTAATGCAACAGTTCTCATAGGCTGTATGCAAATGTTATAAGATTTGTAGTTTGTTCTAGACTGGTTAATGAAAATTAGAATATTCAGCACAGAAGATGATTTATTGTATTGTAAGCGACAAGCTCGCTCTCTTAGACCTTCGCTCTCAACTCTCTTAGATCCTCGCTCTTAGCTCTTCTCTCCTCTCTTGCCTCTCTGACCTCCTCCGGGCCGCGTCTGGCAGCTATCAGCAGGTCTCTTACACTAATGTTCTTTCACAATAAACCTCATGCTCTACAACCCAACTACAGAGATCTCTCGTCTGTCCCAGCCATCTGAAACCAACCCGCAAACTCCACAATTGGCACCCAAACGTGGATAAATGCCCGATCCTACTTCTTCCGCCTGCATGAGACTTCTCCACAGACGGTAACCATAAGACCAGTTAAAGCCACCTGAATGGTGTCGCGAGCACGGCATACTGTTGCTGAGCAGCATAAACGCCGGAGCTCTTTGATTTTGTACAGGCACGCCTCAAGCACAGCGACCCGTTAATAATAACGGTCAGCTGGAGCTCTCGGAGGATTTTGCCTGCTACTCCTCGAGCTCAGGCGGCCGCTGCTGCGCAGTACCTGCCCGGAGCTCTTTGAGGAACCTTGCCGTGGAGCCCCATGGGCACTGAGAACACACGGGCGGTGCTAGGCACCGTCCGTACTGGAGCTCTGAGTGCACACCCATCCGTGCGGTCCCAAGCACGGGAAGCCGTTGCCAAGCAACACCTAAAACCGGAGCGCTGAAGAGCGACCCAAACACGGAGTCCTGAGCACGCCTGGAGAGCTTGGCCAGGCACCCCACGACGGAGCTCTGAGGACCCTGCTTCTGCGACACCAAAGTGAGTAACAACACTGGTCAAACAATGGGACAGACTCATTCCGCCCCTGATAGGGACCTTTATAAACAACTGAAACTCCTATTAAGCTCCACTACAAGTAAATTACCAAAACAGGAGCTAAAAAACCTCTTAGAATGGACCTTAGTTAATTTCCCATACACTGAACGCTCAGCCATCTTTACTAAAGACTTCTGGGACATAGTCGGAAACAAGCTCTTTAATAATATCTCCCGCCGAGATCTGGCTGCAGCGGAGCTAGTGCCAGCTTGCAGGGCACTGGTAGAGCTGTTTTCTACCACGCCGCCGCCCGTGGCACTCTCCACGCTGAGCCCTGCTCCCTTTGGGACTCCTTCTCTTGCCGTCGGGAATTGGCAACACAGCGCACTGCACACCCAGCTGAACCCCACGGGCCCTCATACAGCTCCCACCATCCCCTCCCCTGCCGCTCCCGTGGCCCCAGGGCCTGGATCTGCCAGCGTCACAGTGGCTCCGCCCTTCTATTCCGCCCCTGCGGGCCCCCCCACTACCAGCGTCACCGCAGCCCCGCCCCTCATCCCCGTGGCCCCCCCCACTGCCAGCGTCACTGTGGCCCTGCCCCTCGTCGTCGCGGCTCCCCCCACAGCTCCCCTCACCACGGCCCCGCCCCTCGTCGCCACGGCTTCCCCCACAGCTCCCCTCACCGAGGCCCCGCCCCTCATCCTCGCGGGCTCCCTCGCTTCTGGCATAGTGGCGGCTCCGCCTTGCCCCCCCACCCCCGCGGGGCCAGCCGCTTCTCCCTTGTTACCTGCGCCTGCTCGCCCAGCCACGTTTCCTATGCCCGTGGCTGCCACTACGGTGATTCCCCAGCCAAGCCAGGCGGCAAACCCCCACGCCCCCCCAGCCGCCGCCAACACTATGCAGGTGCCCCTGTCACCCCTTGTGCATGCTACCGCAGAAAATTTGCCCCTCTCCCGTGGCATTCCATCACAATTCCCCAGCCCCGGCACAGCACCGGGAGACAGACCATCCCACCCACCCAAGCTCCCCCAAACCAGCAGAGCGCCGTCCGCATGCACGACTGCATGTTCTTCCGTGGTCGCCGCATCTCCAACTTCCTGGCCAGACGCCACCACGGCTTCTTCCGCCGATCCAGCTGCCATCCCAGGCCAGTCTACAGCCCCCCGCCAGCTGCACGTAACAGCACAGCCACTGACGATCCCACCACCCGCCATCGCCCCGCCGCAGCACACTCCTGCCACCTGCATGCCGCTCATCCTGCCTCCCGACATTCCTGTATCTTCCCCCGCCAACGAGACCGCCCCGCTGCCGCCACCGCTCCCCGCCGCGGATGCGGCCATGGCTGCACTGTCTCTTCACCACCCTCCTGCCCCCAACTAGCATATAGCACAGCTCCGCCGCCTCCTGTAACCCCAGATGCCTCATCGTTCCTGGCCGCGGCCCCACCCACTGTTTACACAGCACCAGATTATCCAGTCACGACAGTTCCTCTACATCACCTGACACAGCACCCTATCGCACCCCCTGCACAGCCACAGCCACCCGCATTACTTCCACTGCTTTCGCCGCCGCAACCCATAGCCGACCCACGCAGCTCTGGGACGCAGCCGCACCTGTTCCAATGCCCAGCCGCGTTTTCACCTTCCGCGCCCCTGGCACCGACGAGAGCAGCCCTGTACTCACCCACACAACCTCAGCCACGCACACAAACCGTGCAACAAGGAGACCGAGACTGGAGCATACCACCTGCTCCACAAAATACAACAGACTCCCAAGAATGTTTTCATAATTCTCAATTAACAGACTGGCATGAAGTCAGATGACAGATTTGCAAAGAAGAAAGTCTAAGCCCTTTAACAGTGCCTGCGATATTTAGCCAACAAGCCGGTGGCCCTAGAACATGGATAGCTATCCCGACTCATGAGATAAAAGAACTGCAAAAAGCAATAAAAGACAGTGGCATTTGCTCCCCATATTTTAAACAACTGCTGAAAAGTACACTAGATGGACACACACTCACACCTAATGACTGTAAAAACCTTGCTAGTATAATTCTCACAGATTCACAATACATGTTATGGGAACTCAAATGGAAGAGACTACTTGCAGGAGTACTGCCTACTTATAGGCAAAGTACTGATGCAGACCTTCGTACCCTTACCATATCTAAGCTGACTGGTGACCTTCCTGATGACCAAAATGATAATCAAGTTAATTTACCCAAGACAGCTTTAGATGACATTAAAAAGATGGCTCGCAGAGCCTTTCTGCAAATTCATCCTGCAGGAAGCTTCGAAAAAGCCTACAATCTGATTAGCCAAGAGTCCTCTGAACCATTCACTACATTTGTGGACCGGGTAATCCAAGCAGCAGAAAGACAATGCGGCGATGATATAGCTCGCCCAATAATGATACGAGACATTGTTGAAAATAATGCCAATGCTGAATGTAAAAGGGTTATCAAAGCCCTGGGGAAAGAAAGACCCACCGTGCCTGAAACGATTGATGCCTGTAACCAGATAGGGAGCCCACAACACACAGCAACTATCCAAGCAAATGAACTTGGAAAAGCCCTAGGAGAAAAAAATGAGAGAGCTATTACAGCTCAAACAGCACAAGCAGCTGCACAGGCTGCACATGCAGAAGCAAGAGACCAAAAACTCACTGAAATCCTAGCTGCCCTGCATCTAAACTCCCAGCAACAAAGCAACACTATGGCTGTCATGCAAGCTGCTGCTACATCAGGACCTGGCTACTTCTATAAAACACCTAACCATATCATGAAGAACTACCCAGAAGCCAAAAGGCATACGCAACCGCCAGACTGCTGTCCTATCTGCAAGAAGGGAAGGCATTTTACCTGGCAGTGTCGATCCAGACATGATGTGAGTGAAAAATACAGTCCAAAAAACTTCACTACGAGCGCGCAACGTCATCGCATGACGAAACAAATAGTGGCGCCCCAGACATCCGAGGTAAAATTTATGAATACCCCAACTCAGAAGCACTTTGCTTCGTCACCCGCAGAATCCCGAGTGATACCCCAGGGCTACTACCCCCAGGGTCCCGGTGCACTTTTGCAACCTCCCAACCAGCAACCTTTTTAGAAGATAATGGCTATGACTATATTTCAACAGGGATTACTGGAACTTCACAAAACAGACAAGACTTTTTATTTGTTGGTAAGGAAAACAACAGCATCCGGGGACTGCTTGTTTTACCCTGTGTACTATCTGTTAACTGCAATGAAGAATTACTAGTGCTAGCCAAGGCCTGCTATCCCCCACTACATATTCCACCCAAAACCCCTATAGCTATTGCTATAGCACTACCTATAGGGTCTGCTCATCAAACACCACCACGCTGTTTCTCAGCTGTTCCTGAAAACCCCGAGATCCTATGGGTTCAACAGATAAGTCAACAACGACCAATGCTGACTTGTGAGCTGTCAAATGGTGAAGTTCAAGTTAGTACCACAGGAATGATTGATACAGGTGCAGATGTCTCAGTAATCTCTCATCATCATTGGCCAACAGATTGGAAATTGCTAACTCCCCTAGGCACTCTCACAGGCATCGGAGGTGTCACTCCGTGCTTGCAAAGCAAATCTGTAATCAGTATTATAGGACCACAAGGGAAAAAGGCATTGATCCGTCCCAATATAGTACAGAAACCCATCACAGTGTGGGGAAGAGATTTGCTTTCTCAATGGGGAGCCAAAATTGAACTGGATTTTTTGTAGGGGTCACTGAAGCACTCAGCACTTTAAAACTGACCTGGAAAACTGACACACCTATCTGGATTCGTCAGTGGCCCCTCCCTGATAATAAGCTGAGTGCCCTCAGAAAATTAGTGGCTGAGCAACTAGAAAAAGGCCATATTAAACCCACCAACAGTCCTTGGAACTCACCGGTGTTTGTAATCCATAAGAAATCTTCTGGCACCTGGAGATTGTTACATTATCTTAGAAGGATCAACGAAGCAATTGAGAACATGGGCCCCCTCCAACCTGGCCTGCCCAACCTTTCTATGATCCCAAGAGACTGGCCACTTGTAATTATTGATCTCAAAGACTGTTTCTTCAACATCCCACTACATCCAGACGATGCTTCTCGTTTTGCCTTTTCCGTCACAAGTACAAGCCTCCAGGAACCACTTCAAAGGTATCATTGGCTCGTTTTGCCACAAGGCATGAAAAATTCTCCAACAATTTGCCAGTATTTTGTAGCCTGCGCATTATCTCCAGTCCGTGAGCAATTCCAGCAATCAATTATTCTCCACTACATGGATGATTTGCTTATCGCAGTAGCAACACAAAAACAAATGGAAGAAACTTGTGACAGTGTTGTTGCTGAAATCAAAAAGGCTGGACTGGTGATCTCTGAATCAAAAATACAAGAGACTGCCCCCTGGAAGTATTTAGGTTGGAAACTAACAGAACGATCTATTGCACCTCAAAATATACAAATCCGAACTGATGTCCGCACTTTGCATGACTTGCAACAGCTTTTAGGAGAAATTAATTGGGTTAGACCTGTGTTAGGAATCACTGCTGATGAACTTGCTCCACTTTTTGATTTGTTAAGAGGAGACGATAACATTACATCTCCTAGATCTCTCACTCCCGAAGCTTGCAAGGCCTTAGAAAAAATTACTGATACTCTGCAAAACAGACAGGCGCATCACTGTGTGCACGATAAACCTTTTTTTCTTGCGGTATTAGGAGAAAAGCTGAGACTGTGTGGTCTAATTTTTCAATGGGATTCCTCTCAAAATGATCCGTTGTTGATAATTGAATGGGTTTTCCTTTCTTACAGATCGCCAAAGACAATCGTCACATCTTTAGAAATGATATCTCAAATCATCATAAAAGGCAGGGCAAGACTTCTTTCAATAGCAGGTTGTGAATTCACAACTATCTATTTACCCATGATCAAAACTTATTTTAACTGGGCAATGCAAAAATCAGGGGACCTGCATTACGCCCTGCTTGATTTTCCAGGCACCTGCTCTATTCATTATCGAACACACAAAATGATCAGAGCTAAATTATGCTACAAAGAAAAACCCCTGATCAGTGAAGAGCCTTTAGATGCAGTCACTATCTTCACTGATGGGTCAGGGCAAACGCATAATTCAGTAGTCACATGGCAGAACAAAGATACTAAAGTCTGGAAGCAAGATGTTCAAAAGGTTGAAGGTTCACCCCAGATTATTGAATTAGCAGCAGTTGTGAGAGCTTTTCAGCTCTTTCCAGAGCCTCTCAACCTAATCACTGATTCGGCATACGTTGCTAATATTATTCAAAGAATTGAAGGATCTGTTCTAAAAGATGTGAACAATAACAAATTGTGTCTTTGGCTCACCTGTCTCTACCAAATTCTGTCACACAGAACTAATCCTTATTTTGTTTCCCACATTAGAGCTCATTCTGGTCTTCCAGGATTTTTGGCAGAAGGAAATGCACGAGCTGATGCATTGGCATCTGCAGCATCTGATGAAGAAGTTGCAGCATTGAAAACTCTACTTCAGTGCTTACTGCAACCACGTTACCCAATACTATTGAACAAGCTAAATTGAGTCATGCATTTTTTCATCAGAATGCACAAGCAATCAAACGAGATTTTCACATTACCTTAGAGCAAGCACAAAACATTGTACGAGCTTGCCCAGACTGTCAGCTTGTTCAACCTCTCCCTTCCTCAGGAGCCACCAACCCGCGAGGGTTGGAGAGCTTACAGAAATGGCAAACAGATGTTACTAAGTATCCCTCTTTCAGAAAATTTAAAAATATCCATGTCTCTGTCGATACATTCTCAAATGCAGTTTTTGCTTCTGTACATACAGGAGAAACAGCTAAGCATGTTTGCCAACATTTTTCACAAGCTTTTTGCTATCTGGGTATCCCCCAAGAAATTAAAACTGACAATGGTCCTTCGTATGCTGCACAAGAATTAGCTACATTCTTAAATGACTGGGGTGTTCGCCATACATTTGGCATCCCTTACTCCCCCATGAGCCAAGGAATAATAGAAAGGACACATCAAAGTTTAAAACGCATTTTGGATCAACAGAAAGGGGGAGACGCCCAGGCTACACCTCAAAGGAGGCTGAATAAAGCCTTGTACGTTTACAGTTTTTTAAATAGCTCTGCAGAAGAACCTGATCCCCCAATATACAGACAGTTCTTAAACAACAAAAAAGCAAAACTGAAAGAGAACCTCCCAATTCTAATTAAAAATTTAGAATCAGGACAAGTAGAAGGACCATACAATCTTGTAACCTGGGGGAAGGGGTTTGCGTGTGTTTCCACAGGTGAAGGCCTCAGGTGGATTCCAGCGAAAAACGTGAAACCTTATCACGCATCAAAGCCTGCTGACACCCCCACATCAACTAGCGGTCCCACAAGTGACAAGCAGAAAGCAGACACCCAGACCTGAGCCAGCAGAACCATCAGGAGAAAGTGATCTGCCAAAAAGCAGCTCAAGAAAAAACTATGAACTTTTATCATTTCCGTAAATGCATGTTACTCTTATTCCTTTATTTTAGTTTTTGTAGTGAAATGTTACCTGTAAATCAACCAAAGACAAATGTCTGGGTTGCTTTGGCCAAGTCTGCAGGCTCCGATACCATTTGTCTATCTGACACAAGCCCTGACAAACCTTTTTCAACCTGTTTAGTTGGAGTACCTTTTCCAAAAGGTTTTGATAATGTTACTCTTGATAAATATTGGCCATATGATGATCATCAGGTATCTCCAACTCCCAGCCACAAACACCAAACTTATATTGACAATTCTAAAGTTGATAAATCTGACCTTCAAGAGCTAGAAATCCTAGGCTCGCTAACCATGAACACCTGCTATTTCTTTCATTTCCTAGGAGAAAACGGCCCTCAGTTAAATGTTACTCCATATCACTCAGCTTATAGCAATGTGACTTCATGGTGTAATCAAACCAAGCTTCTTATATATGACAAACCTCATGCAGATCATCTTAACAAACTTCCTATTCAATTTCCTAAAGGAATTTGGCTCATCTGTGGAGACAGGACCTGGCAAGGTATACCTACAAAAATAGATGGTGGCCCTTGTGCACTGGGACAACTTACAATAATTGCTCCCAGTGTCAAAGAAGTAGTCAGAAAAAAAACCCAGAAGGATTAGATCCTCCTGGGGACATCAGTATGAGAGCGACTGTGATAGTGACTTTCACCCTTGAAATTCTGGAAAATAGATTGTTACAAGCATCTTTTTACCTCAATTGAGTTCTTCATCCGCATTAAAACAGTTAAACAAGCTAGGATGTTGGCTCAGCAAAGAAGTTAATGCCTCTTCTATAATGATCAGTGGCTTACTAACAGATGAGGAAGCAGTCAAACATGCCACTTTACAAAATAGAGCTGCTATTGATTTCCTTCTATTAGTACATGGACATGGCTGTGAAGATTTTGAAGGATTATGCTGTATGAATTTATCTGATCATTCTGTTTCCATTCACAAACAACTACAAAACCTAAAAGATTTAGCTAACCAAATTACAACAGATGACCCATCTTGGCTAGACAGTTTGTTTGATGGTTGGAGCTTTGCACCTTGGCTAAAAGAACTCTGTAAAATAGGCTTGATTATTCTAATAGTAGTAATTGTAGTTTTAGTAGC